>SNQN01001300.1:40044-60903 GCA_008642245.1 Bassia scoparia
ACATGAATAATACAAAAAAATGTATTTATCATTATTTGTTAATAATTTATACACAAATGACACAAAATATTAAAATTTTCCGTATTCAAAAAAAATTAATTAACACAATATTGAAGAAATAATTTAAAATTATAGTAATTTATTCTAAAAAATTAAAAAAAAATAGAAAATTATAGCAATATTAAAACACTTAAATTCATGCACATTTATAATTTACATGAAATCTTTATAAATATAATTAATATAATTAACTTGAGTAGAAATAGAAAGAGATTGTTTTAGATTAGTATAATTAGTTATATAAATGGAGCTATTACTATAAAATTAATAACCCACAGTTCATCAAAACTAAATTACAAAAAACTAACATAATCAACAAGTCATTAGCTGCGATTACTGTAAATCCAATTTCTGTGAGAAAAATCATTCAAAGGTGAGACACGTTGGAAATGGTTGTACAATTATATTGAGACCCTGGTGGGCGAACTTCCAACTTCAAGTTCACAAAATACAAAATTTGACCACCTACTTTGTACTGACTTCATACAAGAAGCATGGAATTCAGATTATCGCTATTTATCATGAAATCACAAAGCAATAAATAGAGAATTCCACATTTCCAGTGAATTCAGGTTGGCACATAATAGAATGTTTCTTTTTTCTGTATGAAGGCTTATAACGATATCCAAGAAAATTCGAATGCAATTATCGAGCTCAAAAATCACAAGATGATCTGCAATAAACTCTGGATATGAAACTTCCTCCGAAAATAAATTTTTATGATAGTTGCCTACATTACACCTACCTTGCGATCAAATTTCGAGCAAGAGTCTATAGTGGCCAATCCAATTGTGCATGAATGGAGACAAATTAAACATCTATCTTCTGTCTAGAACGGTAATGTCGCAACTCACCATGACTTAGCGTTGATGACCTACAGTGGTACTTTGTATGATTGAAGCCTACTAAAATGTATATATGTTGGAAAACGAATGTGATATATCTGAATCTCTCACTATGCCTTAACTAACAAATGGTGTTTCGAGCAGCACTTCTCCACACATCAATCTTGCTAACAAATCTTGTTGAAATACAAAGAGTCGACATGACAGCCCGAAATGCAATGACACAAATATGCTTTTGAATGTCTTCATGATGCACTGAAATGGGTATATATAAGCAAAATACGACCACATCTTCGGAGCCAGTGAATTATTTTTTATATATGATTTTCCCCCTCATTCTCATGCTTATAGAAATTTCCTCCAAAGGCCTTGTGCTACTATCTGGGTGTTTGTTTATAGTTCAGATCTAATGCTTGATCATTTGCTATTGATCACTCATTTACAAAGTACACAGCCTTACGCCGAATGCTATATGGAATTCGAGCCAAACCGACGTTTAAATCCAAACATCGTTCAGATCCAAACCATCGTTCAATCCAAACCATCGGTTTAGTCCGTTCTTATGAGTCGCTGTTTGTGTATTAATGAATGGCATCTTTAATTAATAACTTAGATTTAAAATTAAAATTAGCCAAGATATTTAGGAAAAATCCTATTTTAAGATATCTTTATTCTCTGAATATTTAATTCATTATTCATTATCATCAATTTAGAAAAATTCCCAATTACAGTAAACCCTAGTTTTGCTTCAATAAGAAATCCAAACATATCTTCAATCAATCACTCTTTAATAGGTGACTACCCCACTAAGATCATCTACCCCAAGCACAAGAATCGCGGTCTTTCCTTAATCGTTTCTTATTGCTTTCAATTATATGCTTTATATGTTTTATAATGAGTAGTTAATTTTTTGAATTATCAATTGTTTAATATGTTTGCTACATTTATAATCTTATGTCTAACAATTATGATGAGTAGTTTTATTTCTAGAGCGATTGATCTATACAGTTATATGTTTATAATGTTTGAACAATTCATGGCTTGGCTTTTTAATTAAATTCCTATTGATTCTCATGTATTCAAGTAGTAGTTCACACTTAATTGTAATTAATTAGTCACGAGTTCTAATCTAGCGATTTAACTTAATACAAATCACATCAATAGGTAGAATAGACTTCCTAGTCAGAGATACTTAGGGTAGTTCTATGTTAATTTGTTCGAGAAACCTTATCCTTTTAATTATCCATATAAAATGTTATTGCCAAATGTGTCAATTACTCTATAGTAACCATACTCTAATTCTTTAGCATACTAGTTAAGCTCACGTTTAATCACATTAGTATAAATTATATTAACACATTCAACGCTTCTTTGCTAGTTTAATGCTTAAATCAATTAATCATGTTTTGTTCCTTGATACATCTACCACTACTCATTATTTAATAATTTATATGCGCACACCCCTTCAAATTTTCCCTTCCAACGCTAATATATAATTTCTGAGTCTAAACTATTTCTTTATTGTCTTGAAAACAATCATTTTCTTCAGACATACTTACGATCGCTGGATTCTCTTTATGCCGCACTCCACTTGTGATTGATTTCATCGATCCCAGACACTTATCATAGACAAGAATCCTCGGGCGTGATTTTTCGATCTCCATCTCTCGTCAAGTTTCGAACCCCTAACGAGACTGATTTAGAGAGAGAATCCACACTCAGGTCAAACGAAGTATCCATTCTATCCTGAACTGAAGAATGCGCACAACGAACGCTCTCTCATGACTACTCTCAGCCTAGCCGGAATGAATTCCAACGTCAGCATGCCTACTCAGCGGCACCAACTTCGAATAGCCTCGCTGTGAAACTATGATCGAGCGCAATCATTTGGAGCGAATCAACGAAATCCCAACTTGCATATCTCTAATCCTCCAAATTTCACTGTTAAGCCATGCTGTTTGAGCCTGAATCAGCTTCTATTATGCTATCCCTTTCTCATGCGGGACAAGCCGGTTATGTAAACAGTCTTAAAACTGCATTATTGTGGACGCTTCTTTCTTCTTTTACAAAATATTATCCTCCAGAAAGACTCTCAAGCATAGCAAAAAAACAAAAAACAAAAAAAAAAAAAAAAAAAAAAAAAAAAAAAAAAAAAAAAAAACAAAAAAAAAAAAAAAAAAAAAAAAAAAAAAAAAAAAAAAAAAAAAAAAAAAAAAAAAAAAAAAAAAAAAAAAAAAAAAAAAAAAAAAATATCCACTAATTTTACCAAGATGTTGATAACTCTATATAACACTGAGTGATTACAAGACTGCAACGAATTTCCTCATCATGTTCTAGAAAAATGCCTTTTCACTTTCTTAATTTTGAACAGTAATCCATTCATTCTCATTCTGCACGAATGGGAGGTTCTATGGAGCAGACATCAATGCTGGATGGAAACTGACGAGGAAGCAATCATAATGCTCAATATGCATCACTCAGTTGTAAAAAACGGCAAGCATATCATCAGATCACTTATGGCCTCAAATATTCAGCCTCAATCAGGAAGTTGATGAAATCAAAACATGACGTTCCTTCAGTTCAAGCTGTCTCAGACCCGAATAAATGATTGAAACATGTGTAACGGCATCAACTTGTGGATGCAAACTCCTATGACTCAAGGAGAACGTTCAGAATCTCTAATAATCCATATTCCAACACATACAATGAAGCAAAATCATCCTTATTTGTCTTACAAGAGCAACAATGTCTTAATCCTCACCAGTTACAGCACAACAGCAGCCCAGCAACAACAGCATATCAACCCGTATCAGCCCCTTCATAGAAGGCACATTACAATCAACAGTATAATCAGCACAGCACCAGCAGCCCAACGCAGCCCCAGCAGTCACCTTACTTGCTGAAATAAAGAACATATTTACAAACAAGATATGATGCAAATGCCAGATAATTGCCATGATTGGTCAGTTCAAAGAGCCATAACTTAACTGCATTTGAACAGTCGACACCACAGGTTGCCTCAATTGCTACTTCTAATGCCATCACAGCAGTCCTTCCTCCAAACCAACAACCGAAGATAGGTCAATCGACACCCTTCCAAATCGGCGCAGCTACGTAGTCCATCGCATGCCTGCACTGCTATATCCCTGTGTGCCTCCAGAGTTTGCCATATTGAGAAGCAAAATCGAGGAAGAACAGGGAAGCTGATCAACAGCTATAAGAGAAGGTACGCAAAAAACACCTCCTATTTTGCCCCCTACACTACCTTTCCACTAGATAGACCAAAAAGAAGCAGGACCAGCAGTCAGCAGTTCCTAGATGTTAATAAATCTGCAGTAACTGTTCCTTCACAGTGTTAACTCAAGTCCCTCTATGCTAAATTTTGAAAATATTTGACTAAAAAGAGGAATTAACTGAGACGTTGCTTACCGAGCAGTAGAAATTAATGCTATAATCAAACAAGCCCACCAAAGCTAAAGACCCTGGAAGCTTTCATCATGATATAGGGCTTTCATATTATAAGTTCATTGTGTATTGGGCTGTTAGTTCATCTTGTCAATCTTAATTAAACTTAATATGGAGATTTAATGCAAGTATAACCTGCCAGATGGCTACCTTTCTGTAAAATACCCTGGTATTGAAGATGTCCTGTTCGCTGGAATTTACATTCCTGTGACTTTTGCTTACAGATGAATGCCCATATTCCATCATCTTAGTCACCCTCCTCATACGCAACTCAAATGTGAAAGAATGAGGCTTACTCTGATGTTGGATGATAAAGTTTTAATCGTATCTATGCACTTAAGACCCTTAGAACTTCCTTACACGATATATCTATTTGATTGTTCAGGATAACCGTGCCCGATCCCTTATGGATGTCTGGAGACATTTGTGTTGAGTCTCTGCAGGTGAAGGAGACCCATAGTTGATGCTCTAAGCGCTCACAGATCAAGGAGAGACCGAAAGGCCTAACTAATGCCACTGCCCAGTGGTCATAAGCGCGAAGTAACAAACCTGAACTAAACCCCTCCCTCTACTCTAAAGTATGTTTTTAGATATAAAGAATTACCCTTTCAATGTCACTGATATGACAGCTTTAAAAAGCTGTAACGTTGCGATCCATCAAAAAGCTCTTGTACAGCTATTGATCTTAAGATTAGTCCAGATTTTTATGCACAGGTATCATTGAGAAGCCACGCCCTGCATCAAGCCAGCGAGATGAATCCGAATATCAAGATGGTGAAAAGAGTAATGAAATTGCTATCAGTAATTTACCCATTTCTGATCTAATGGTATTCCCGTCCAATGTCCTAAGACACTACGTTGTGAAAAAACATACAAAAATATTTGATTCCCACTAGAATCGTACAGATGCGCAGTGTATACATTTTAGCCCTAATTGCCACGAAAAAATCACTTCCCCCTTCCCTTTATTATCAATTTGGAGCGTTTGGCATGCATATTCTTTTCATTAATGTACGGATTATGCAAATTCCGATTCACCCTAATCAAAAAGACTGACCTACATTCCATTATTACTTTTTATCTAAACCATTGATTATGTAACGCTCCACGACCCAGAGAGTATTATGGCTATCTTCTCGATTTTGGATCTATCATGAATCTTTATGGGATTTATGTTGTATGGTTCATTATAGCATCTGGTAACTGTCTAGAGTTCTTAAATCATAATTAAAGTAACTTGTCTAAATTGAAAAGTCCATTGATGTACTAAGGGTGTCTTTCATCTTAACTTCTAGGCATTCAAGTGATAAAGCAAAGTGCAATGAGAGCACTTCCCCCTCCTGTAATGGTAAAAGCGAGTTCCTTATCATCGGGTTTTACGCCCTTATCAAGATTTCTCCAAGATTGCAAAGCCACTTACAAGTCTTTTAAGACCCCCTGTTTTTACTGATATTCTTAGTCTTTGGACAGATAAAAACAGACTTTATTTCAGCTCCTATTCAACCTCCTATGATTGTCTTTTTGTGGTTTTTTTTTTTTTTCCCTCGAGATTCATGTCGATGCAGTGATTATCCATGCTTTCTAGGCCAGCGAAAGGAGAATGTCTTGATCTATCTATTTATCAGCAAACTATGAACTTCAAGTTCAACATCCACAAAAGAAGGATTACTTGCTTCTTTAGCTCTTAAAGTTTCACCTACCTATACTCGAAATCATTGTCTACACACCACCAGCCTTAAATATCCTCTCCAACATGACAACCAGGCTTCATCGCTGATCTCTTGCTTCAGAGTTCATCTTAAATTCGTATAGTAAGGACAGAAATCAAACCTTGCGATCACCTTCGAGATTCTTTGATTGTAAGATCCTCTTTCAATTGATGACTTCCTTCCCAGACGAAACACTATGTTCTTGCTCTACTACTCCATTGTTCCAGATTGCAATTATTTTGGACATTATGCACTGATGATTTTCCTACCAACAGAGAAGAAGTTTTGATATTTAACCAGTATTCTGATATCCTACTTGTTCAATCTATGATTTGTACAGAAATGTGTTGCTGGATATAGATGGGCTACTTGATCTTGTCATCAATCTCCTTTTTCTTCGTGGCCATCAAAACTGGTTCAAGTCTTGCAATCTGTTTTATTGCCCTACTCTCTTCAAGACTAGATCATACTCTCTTGTATGCTTGTCAGCGCAACGGGCAACATTCTATCGCCATGAACCTCAAATGATACTTGAAGTGAAATCTATTATGGCATAATATAATCCTTTCCTTCATCTTATGGAATCGTTCATACTTGTGCTTAGATACGTCTAAAGTGAACAATCCTTCCCTACTAATGTTTAAGTGCGTCTTGAACTGTTAAAAAATCATCTTCCGCTTGGATTCCTAAGCTTCATTATGATGTGGTCCCATTTCATGAACTCCTGTACATTCCTGCGGAAATATGGAGTACAACATCTACTGAACTTCTACCATCCTCAACTATCAGGTTGAATTCTAACAGAAATCAAGTCCATCTTGAAAGACGCTGCAGTCTAAAAAGATGATTAACTATGACCCTGCGTACCGATATTCAAACACCTATAGTACTCCCCATATCGCTTGTCTATGAAACATTCATTTCCGTGTAGAGTAAAGCTTTGGCCAATCAAAGTTAAATGATGCAAAATTGACGGTGAAACGCGCTCATATTAGAATGACTTATGATTCGTTGAGTTATAAGCCTAAGCTCTATAAGAGAGGACCACAAGCGATGCATAAAAAAATCTTGGAGCGTTGTTTAATAGTGGACAATTTTATGTTCAATTCAAATTGAACTCTTCCGGAAAGGGTTAAATCGAAGACTCCCTATACCACCTTTTTAGTAAATTTGTCATAAATATTATGAACGACAAGGGGTACAATTCAAGGTAAATTCAGAGGTTCAAGTATCATGAGCGCTTATACTCATTTATACCTCGAAGACATCACCTGATGGCTTAAGAGAAACGTCAGCCGAGTTAAATAACCTTTGCGAGAACCCTATTATGCTTTAAATTATTTACTAATTATATATACGAACTTTGTTGTGGATGAAGGAGATTTGATGAATTGAAAGTTGCATGTTAGGGCTCCCAGAGCCGAACCATCTTTGTTCAAACCATCGTTCGGGTCGTAATTTTGTCAATCAAGACAGAATTATGCAGAGTGCAAACCGGACGTTGCTCAAATCCGTTATCCGTTTGTCGACGATTGAATCCAACCATCGACCAAGACGTTGAAAAATACTATATTCAAACCATCTTGTCAACCGATCTTCACCTAGTTTAGTTGGCACGTTTAACCATCTGACAATAATTCATCAAGCTTAAAACGATCGTTGCAACCATCGGTTTGGTCGGGTTTAAGAATTTTAAATTAAAAGGTCATCACTCATGAGCAATAATTATGACGAAGCACAAACCGAAATCGTTCAGTCAAAACCATCGTTTACTGTAGGTTACGTCGACGACTCGAAGCTGGAATTAACACATAGTCCAAACCGATCGTCAGGAAACATCGTTTGTTGATCAAAGGGTCGATCACTCAGACTGTGAATAATGAACAGCCAAACATCGTTTAATTAAACACGGTATGTGGTCGCGATTGTTTCAGTCGACGGTTTCGAGAAATCTAATTACAACTTGAGACCAAACAACATCGTTCAGTCAAACCGATCGTTTGTTGAATTTACTCAGTAAATCGCTTCTCATTGTCCCATTCTATCTAACCATCCTCCAACGGTCTTTTTATTGAGGTATTATCCAATTGGTTGCAAAAAAAAGTATTATCTATTTTTCATAAATATAAACAAATTTTGATTATAAACACAAGTTTACAAATAAATTTAATAAAACCGTACATTGCACGGGAATTAATGTAGTAGAGTATATAACTTGGATAGAACAAAAAACACTAACTTGGATAGCGTTTTGTTCATCATATAAMTCGCTATCTAAGATAGCGATTTTACTTGTGCAAATTTTGGTAGCAACTCTTTGCTTTGCCAATCAATCCCATATCTGACCTGCATTCAAATACACTTTCTCAACAGAAAATCCAAAACCAAAATCCAATGAGTTGATCAAACCAAAATCCTGCAAATGGAAATTTATTATCCAACATCCATACTTTCTCAATCGAAATTCCAAAAGGACAACTTACTTCTAACGATATTAATATATTGCATATAGTTGGCCAAAAAATGGAAGCACCAAAACAAGTATAAAGTCCTAAACAAAGGTGCCAAAACAAAGGGAAGACAAAGTACAAAGTTAGTTTTATTGCAATTACATGTTTCCAAAACAAAATTAGCTTCATCATTGTTTCTTCCTAAGGGGTGATGATGAAACTCTGTAACTCATCAACCTTAGAAAATTGTGTCCAAAACGACCCTTTCTTCTGACGTTTGCGGCGTTGATAGTGTACGTCTGCAGGAGGAGATCCAACTAATGTAGTGGTACTGCAAGGTTCAACATTATGAGCAGAAGAAGTACTTGATGTAGGAGAAATAGTCTCGAGTTGAATGAGAGGAGTAGTGGAAGAACTAGCCTCGACTTCATTGAGAGTATTAGGGGAATGAGTAGCCTTGGCTTCAATGAAAGGATTCATAGAAGTAGTAGCTTGAGTGTCACACTCGGTATGAGAGGACGACTGAGTGTGAAGTTGGGAGGAGGCCTGATTTCAAGTTGGTAGGAGGTCGGAGTTTGTATATGGGGGGAGGTCGATGTCTCTATATGGGAGGAAGTAGAAGTAAAAGTAGGAGTAGAAGTGTTAGAGGGAGTAGAGTTTGAACATGCAACACGGGGGGCTCTAAATCCCCTTCCTTTGCCTTTTCCACCTTTTTTCGCTTGTGAAGGAAGACTATAGTGCTGAACTATGACCTCATCTGCAGCTGYTGGAAGCTGGCTAAATTGCTGCTTCAACCAAGACATGTTTAACGAGGACCCTTTCAATGTTGACTTCATTGTTTTCGGATCGATGGGTGGTGTCACTCCTCGTAACTCTTCAACTAGATTCGACCACTGCTGCGACCCGTGACTCGTAACAGGTTTACCATGAACCTTCACCCAAAAGACAAGAAACTTAGTCAAATWAGAGGCTAACAAGTGGTTTGAAAGATTACATAAATTAGACTTACCTTAAGGCCGAAAATAATAGCCACATCTTGCAATGTGACAGTAGCCTCCCCTACAACCAAGTGAAATGTGTGTGTCTCTCTCCTCCATCTCTCAACGAGAGCCGTAATCAGAGAACGATCCAAAAATGCACCACCCCTACTTTTCTGTTGAATACCGTAGAACTCGCTTCGAACTAGTGCCCGTCATTACAACCTCCAAACTAATAGGTTCTCTCTACAACAAATATTTGTTTGATTCTCCTCCCAAATTACCGTCGCTTCCTCATGTTGAATTGAACCTCAAAACTGATGGATCTCTAGGCGGGATCTTATCGACTCCCAGCGGCCAGAAAGGTCTGAGTGAAATCTGGAAAGAAGCTGAATGCAAAAAAAAAACTATGAACGATGAAAAATGAGATAGTACGGATAGACAAAATAGAATTAAGTTATACAAAGTTGAATAATTAGTCAATATAGTAAAAACCATCTTTAGGTGGAACTAGAGATCTAATACTGAACCATTAAATCAAAACCCACTCAATCTTAGCCGTTTTTTTTCTTTGTTTAATTTAATTTTTATCCTCATTTCTTCTGTTCAGTCAACCGACAGCACTTCCTATTCTCTCTCTTCATCAATTATCACACTCAAACTTTCTCTGCTGTACTCCATCCTCACAACAGGTTTCTCCTCTTTATTCTTCATTTTAATAGTTGTATCTCTGGCAATTTTAGCTTGGATTTGATCGACAAAGATGCAATCTTAGGGTGTATTGTGAAGGTTTGAGGGTAACGGATTTTTATTTTATTGTTGATATTCGTTACACTATCATAATCTCGAGTTCCATTTTTCTATATTTCTTTCATCATGAAGTTTGCAATTTTAGCTTGGAATTATGAAGTGCAAAAGCTTGCATTCAATTTTCGTGATGTTTGTCTATGAATTTCGGGTGATGTTTCAATTTTCGAGTCGATTTTTCGTCATTGTTTTGTATTATTTGCTGCTTGATGGAACTTATTAGGTTTGTAATTATGATTTACTTTAATGAGAGAACTTTATGGTGTAAATTAAGCTTGTGCACTTTCACTGTGATATGTCGTCTTGGATTTTGGGTTTACTTTCTCTTATTATTATTTATTAAGTTACTATTATTATATTATTATTATTATATTTTATATGTATTATTATTAATGTATTATTATTATTATTATTAATTATTATATATTATATTATATGTTTATTGAGAATTATTATTATTATATTTATTATTATTATATTATTATTATTATATTTATTTATTTTGTTATTATTATTTTTATTACATATATATTTTACTAGGTAAAGTATTATCTGGTCCAAGTGTAATACACCTTGTTCATAGGTATTTCTTTTTGGTAGAGTGATTATAGATGCAGGATGTATAAAGAGAGTTAGTGTCAAGGGCTATTTAATAGGCCATTCGCCTAACCAGTAGAGCAGGTTAAACATGTGACGCGGATATTGGGACTCGTAATGGAGTTATTAGCCACTTTATTGCATTTGTATATTTTTTCCAAACTATACAATTTGCTTTGTGAAATAACTATGAGATTCATCTTCTTTGAGGTGATACACTTAACCCGACTCTACTTGTTGTGTTATTTGGTGGCCAATGTTTGGTTGTATTGTGTTCAAGGGGGTTTTGATTTTGGTTGTTTGATCATTGTTGTGTTTGTGTATAAATAAACAGACTGCACTTGACTGCGTGTTTGAATGTGTGTGTGTGTTGTGTGATGGTGTGTGTCGTGTGGGTATAAGAGCAAGCCGATTATGATTAAATTATTGAAAGTGTATAACTAGACTCAAAATAGGAAATCTTCTTACTTTTTAAAAAATTTTGGTTAAGACTTTGCTATTAAAACTCCTTTTGATTTGAGTTAATGCAATGTAAATATTATATACAAAGTATTCCGTATACTATTCTTGGAAGCAGAAAAGATGACTCAAAATAGGAAATAGTTTCAGTTTTTGGAAAGAGTGGTTGATTTTGAAGTAAGTATTAGGCCATAGAGTAAAGCTAAAAATTGGTGTAGTAGAAAATAAGAGTAATTTGCAGAACATGAAGGTATTTGCAATAGAAAACTTACATGTAAATTGTGTAGAAATGAAAGCTGATACTTCATTATTTTTTTTTTGCTAATGAGTTTTCGCTGACACAATACACAGTTACGTTCTTTATGTGTTATTGTGATTAACTTCTGTTACTATTATTTGCCGATTGCCATGGGTTTGGTTGGACTACAATTCAAATATGAAAGAATAGTGCGTCATGGAGGCAGAATTTGAAGATTGTGCAATTCCAGAGTAGCAAAGCTAGTTATGTAAGTAAGTTTGATACATATTTTTTTTAAAAATAGAAGCATATTTGATATATTTTTAAAAATGTGCAAATAATAAAAATCACAAAAGATTCTAGTTGTAAGTATTTGAATAGCATGTGTGATTTTTTGATGTTTATTATTGAATAGAGATTATTGACAGACTTGATTAATAAATAAGCGTTAATTATTCAGGTTCTTTAAATCTTTCTTTTTTTCTTAAGGTCTTATATTGTTATTAACGCTTTTTATATTGACCATAAATATATGTGCTATGAAATTTGCTAAAAGGTAATCATGCACCTTATCGCGACTTCTAACCTTATTTTAGCTAAATGTTTTTAGTGCCTTGTTTTTATCATATGGAAACAAGTGAAGTTTTAAAACGATAATTGTTATCCCAATTACTATGAATAACATGCATAATTGCTATGATGCTATTTCATATTTTTTTTTTGTGGCATCTAACTCTATGTTTATAATTTTATTGCATTTGTCTGTTACACGTAGTTCCTTTGTTTTCTTTCATTTGGACAAACTGAATTTATATATAATTTTGCAATTACTTATAATGATAAACATGAATCATTGAGGTGCTTTAAATTCATTATTTCTTTTTTGCTATTCAGTTCTACACATAACTTGTTTATAGTGTTATTGTGTTAATTCTGTATTTATTTGGTGGCAAGCAGGGTTGGTTTGTATAAATCAATGAGACTGTGATCATGGAGTCAAACTTTTTTTAGAGGTGAAACAATTCAAGTAGCAAAATCTGTTGTACGTATTTGATACATATTTAAAAAATAGAAATATTGATATATTTTAAAATGTGGTGATTTTTATGTTTGTTATTCAATAAGATATGTTGAATTTTGTAATTACATTTTTAGATATAATATTTTGGGAACTCCAATTAGTGCATATATCTTTTTTTCTTATGTATTCGGAATGAAAATGACAAATGATATGTGATCCCTTTAAATATTATAGGCAAATGATATCTTCTCTTTTTAAATTCGTATAGCATGGAGAGTAAATCCCTAGAATATGGAGATTAAATTTGTAGAACATAAAGAATAAATCCGTAGAACATCGTGAATAAATGTGTAGAACATGCTGAGTAAATGCGTAGAACATGGAAGCTACAARTGTAGATCTTGAAAGAACAACATGTGATTGTGTCCTTATTGTTTTGATTATGCTGGTTTGCCCATTTGTGTATTGGTTCAGTCTAAGCCACAACAAGAAAAAACGTTTCGGCCGACCGTCATCACCGACCGATTTTCGGTCGGTAAAGGTGTTTACCGACCGAAAATCGGTTGGTAACGTCGGTCGGATTAACGATCGTCGGTAAAAAAATTTCACCGACCGATTTTCGGTCGGTGAGCTACTACCGACCGAATTTTCGCAAGAATAAAGTTGGAGGGAAGAGTCATTTTACCGACTGATTTTCGGTCGGTAATACCGACCTATTATATTTCGGTCGGTAATACCGACCGAAAATCAGTCGGTAAAATGGATTTTCCTCTAAAAAATTTGGAGGGAACAAGCATTACTGACCGCTTTATCGGTCGGTAATACCGACCAAAATCAAATTGGTCGGTAATACCGACCGATAAAGCGGTCGGTAATGCTTGTTCCCTCCAATTTTTCTTTACTACCGACCGAATGTCGGTCGGTAAAAATGGAGCCAATTGTAAAAAAAATGGGTTACTTGGAACCAAAAGTAATTCGGCTCCAATTAACCTCTTCACAAAAATAACGTCAAGAACAAAATACAATGTGTTCCCGTGATACTTTGACGTACATAATAATACAAAATAATGTTTTTCCATGAGACTTTGACGTACATAATACAATGTGTTCCCATGAACAAGTTAAACACATAAGAAAACAAGGTGCTAGATATGATGCTTTCCACAACGCCTCCATGTGACGCATTATGAACATGCATGACGCATCTGTCCTAGTTCCATTCCCTTAGTTCCAACAATCTGCAACACCCACAACAAAAGTCTTAAAAACTCGATCATCATCATTACAGAAATCCGTATGTAGTCCTTCAATTAGTTCATCAATCCTTAAACTTGAGAGTTCATCATTCATTACCTTTTCAGTTTCATATTTGTAAATCCAAGGCTTATGACCCTCAATAAAAACAGCCACAAATCTCTCTGCTATGTCCACCGAAACTGATCACAGAACAAAACATAAAGATCAACAGGTTTGAAGTTTAAGTCGATCGATGACATGACTGATTCTGACTAATGCATAGATTATGGTAAAGACTGCTTTAAACTTTAATTTGTACTTGAAACACATGAACACCATCATTGCTATAATAATAATTGAGAAACACTGTACACATTAAGTAAGATTTATGATAATGCAGGAATACAGGATATAGCTCCAATAAGTTTTGTCTACTAGAAAAGTAATCAGGATTATTGTTAATATAATTGAAGCAAAACATAATGGAATTATATAATTTAAACTTAGTGGAAATTTATGAAGGTATAATAATTTTGCTATATTAGTTAATTTATAAAAATTATACTCACATAAGTGTACGAAGTATTCGTTTTGTTAGAAAGAATTTGTTTATTTTTTTAAAAAAAGAGCTTAAATTTTAGGCTTTTAAAGTTAAATATTTTTAAATTTGGCGCACATTACTGGAGGGATAATGATATATGTAACCTTGACAAATAACACCTACTTATACATTTACAAAGTAATTCTCTCATATGAAAGAAAAGAAAATAAAATAATCTTTTATGGAGTTTTATATGTGTCGATAGATGTATGTATGAACGCATCTATAAAGAGAGTCACAAAGGGCAGCGAAGGGTTAGATAATCTCTTCAGGAGTATTAGAGTATATAGGTTACCTTAGCTGAGGACTTGGGGTTGGCTCATTTGGGATCCACCCCACTTTCCCCACCCCAAGACATTAGGGAAATTGCCTATGAGAGGTTCCATAAAAGAAAGGAGGGAAATTGCCTTAATGAACCTTCGAGGGTGTGAGGTGGTGATAAACAACAGGAATACTGTAAGGCCACTGTTTTTGTTAAATACTTCATAATGATTTTAAAAACTACAATCGTTATCAAGACAAAACACAAAGAGCGGCATTAACATACAGGAAGCTGTGAGACACTTGTTCTAATTTTCTGAATGCTTCAAATTCACATTAATGAATGAATCAGTACATCAACAAAAGCCAAAAGAGCAATCATTTTCAGATACAATGAACACTAACATGAACATCAGACCATTAACAACCGAAGCTATATTACCAAATTCTAACTCTCAAACATAACAAAAAATCGACAATAATGAAAAATTGAAAACAATACTATACCAAATATTAGGATAACAAATTGACAATAAAGCATTGCAAGTATAAATTCTAAGAGTTAAACACTTACTCAAGCTTGGAGAAAAGGACATTGGCCAACTCAGAAGCTTAATTGCGGCAAGAAATGCACAATTTATGCACCAAATCCCATTTCTAACAACCAAATAAGACTAAATTCAGAAAAAATCACAAGCCCAGCTATGAGAAACAATTCCCACACGTTGGTGTGGAAATTTTATCCAAATTCGAGCTTCAAACAGCAGCTACAGCTAGCAATCCATAAAACCCTCAAATTCGTGATAAACCTCCCAAAATGAGACGAGCAAAACACCTAAAAATTTCAGATCTAAAATGAGAAGACCAATGGAACCCAAAAAAAGAAGAAACGTAGATCTAGAAAAAAAAAGGACGAAAAAACACGAAAGCAAAAAAAACACAAGATTTTCTGGCTCAAAAAATCAAATTAAAAAGCAAAACATAGAAGAGAACAACAAATTCTAAACGAAATAAAAAAAATCGATTCTTTTCTTTAAACCCAAAAACTCGTTTTCTTGAACAAAAAAAAACCATTTTCTTGAACCCAGAAAACAAACCCACAAACCAAAACGTAGAATTTATCAAAAACGTAGATCTATCAAAAATAAGAAAAGAAAATTAAAAAGAAAAACTCACCTTTGAAGCAACGTTTCGCGGCGTGGAGAGGAGAGTCGACAGTGGAGAGGAGTTTTGCGGTGGGGAGAGGGTGCTGAGGTGGTGGTGGTGGTGGTGGTGAGAGGTTATTAGGCTTGGCGGTGAGACTTGAGAGTGAGGGAAGGGGGTCATGAGAGACAGGGAAGGAAGAAGGAGAGAGAGGGTGTGATATTGTAATTGAAAGAATGAGGAGGAGAGAGAGTGGATGAGTGATAATGAGAGATCAGGAGTGTCCGAGAGTGTAATGGGTGGGGGCGGATATTGTGGGTAATGGTGTTAAGTGGAGTGAATTTCCGATATTTAAAAAAAAAATTCATCACGTTTACCGACCGAAACCAAAATCGGTCGGTAATACCGACCGATTAATCGGTCAGTGAATATCTATTTTGGAGGGGGTTTTGATTTCATAAAGGAAAATGTCCTCACCGACCGTTAACACGGTCGGTATTACCGACCGATTTGATTTCGGTCGGTATCACCGACCGTTTGCGGTCAATGTCGGTCGGTATCACCGACCGAAATAAATTCGGTCGGCCGAAATCGATTTTCTTGTTGTGAGCATGCATTATTCCGTATTGTACAACATAGTTTAGATGGCAAAATTCATGATGATTGTGGCCTTATTGCTCTGTGTTATTCTTTTATGTGATTTTAATCTCATTTCATCCATTTCTATTTTATAACCCTTCTCATGATTTCTCAAATAATAGTACATATGTATTCTTCTCATGTTGTAGTGAACAACACACAAAAGATAAGCTAACCAACAAAATGTTAGAAGATGGGAATTGTAGTGCAGATGTGCCACATATTTTTGTAGGCAAGAAAATCAATGACAAAGATGTTACATTTAATTCAAGCAATTGTTTCTTTTGCTTCGACAACGAGGATTATGACCTTTCAAAAAACAAAAAGTACTAATTCTTACTCTTGTTTTATGCTATTGTAATTTTTGGTTTCAATGTTATGGTGTTGATATTATTCAATTTTGTTTCTTATATTAATTAGGTGCTATAGAAGGGGGTGCAAGAGTAAGGAGATCAACAAGGAAGTTGACAAAGAAGTTGACGAGGAATTTGAGAAACAACAAGAACCAAAGCGACATAAAGTTGCTGCCATGGAAAACAAGTGCTTGAAGAGGGAGATATTTAAGAAAAAAAAGCAAGAAACAAAGAGCAACATGATCATGAAGAAGATATGGAAGAAGATTATTGCATCGAAGATGATGATGCAAATGCGAGGGATGGTTCAATTGTGGTAGCTCCGATAGAACAAATAAAGGTTTCAAGATCAACAAAAGGTTCTTAGAGGATTTCGTCGTCTTATCTTATTAGCAAGGTGTTAAAAGATATGCCTACAAGTCACAAAGATGCTGTGAAATCTATTGGCTTTGGTGGTATATTACATTTGGACTTGCCTTCTTACACCTTGAAGTGGAATGATGAGCTCTTAAGGAGTGTTGATTTAGATTTAGTGAGCATTGTGGCTGATGGAAAAATCAGACTAGAAGTTGCAGATGTTTATATTGCTTATGGGTTACCATTAGGAGGGAAGAAAATTGAAGAAGCACAGAGTGATAATCAATCTGATGAGTGGATCAACTTTGTGAAATATTGGAGGGGTTTATTTGGATTGAATAAGGGAAGTCCTACAAACTCACAAGTTATAACAGAGATTGTAAAACTAATGGGAAAACCTGTGTGTGATGAATTTCTATGGCATTTCCTATTATGTGTAGTCAACTGTTGTATTCGATCGACATAAAATACACAGTTGAATTACAGATTTCTCTACAATTGTATGTATCTAACCAAAGTAAAAGATCTAGATTGGTGTGACTTTGTGATGAGAAGTTTTATCTCTTCAATTGAGGAGTACCAACAAGGCACCCGATCTTCTTATTATACAGGCCCGTTGCCTTTCCTAATGGTAATTTATTTAAATCATTTTTTTTTATTCTAACTAAATGTGATTACTTTTTGGCTAACTTGTGTTCTTGTTATTAGGTTACTTATTTTGATCGTCTACAGAGAGCTAACATACAAAATGAAAGGTGTATGCCTCTGACAGAAGTTTGGAAGAAAGAGATCATTGAAGAGAGGATGGGAATTGAAAAGAGACGTGGCTTTGGGAAGGGTATTGTACTTGATCGATTGGTTGTCCAAGACAAAAAGGAAAACAAAAGTGATAATGATTCAGAATCCACTTTGGGTCAAGATCAAATTCAGGTATGGTCTTTTTAGGCCTACTGCTTTTGTTTTGTTGTTAATAAGGTGCTTTCAGGTATGGTCTTTTTAGGCCTACTTTTGTTTTGTTGTTGATTTCTCTACTATAGCAAGATTATGAGACTATATAGGTCAGTAGCGTACTTGTCACTAACAATAACATTACTACTCATAAATAGAACCAAATATAGCTGTTAGTTTGTATGATTATTCAGGTAAATATGGATATGACATTAGACCGAGTAAGATATCAAGACTATAAATATACCTAACTATTCTCTATCTACGACATCTAATTTTAAGATTAATTCCACAATTTTTCAAGTTAAAAGGAATGTAACAATTTGAAGACCTATCTTATGTCAAACAACCCCTTCAAAGTGTTAGGTCACATTTTGGACCATTAGATGGGTTGGATTAACCGTTAAAAAGCACATTGCACAATAGTTGATAAAAATAGGAAATAAAACAACAAAATCTCCAATACAACACTGACAATTCGCCTAATGATCATATATACTTCTTGAAGGGTAACTAAAGAACAGAATATCAAGAGTAAATTTGTAGAACATGAAGGGTAACTTTGTAGATCATGAAGGGTAACTAAGTAGAACATGAAATGTAACACTTTATTTTCAAATGTAGGATTTCCTTAAGAAATTTGGAGAATTGTGTACAAGACTTGCTTATGATTTTAAGCAAGTGTATGAGATGGTGGAAAAGGCGAAAGTCATTTTTCAAGATGAAGAGATTGGTGATGAATTTCAGAAGATTTTCAGTTAGCTATCGGGAAAATATGTACCTAGAAGAGAATCTGAAACTCAAAATCCTTCTATTTTTAGTCAAGATGTACACTTGTTTAAAGATGAGGCTTTCATTTAGGAGTTAGATATGGCTATGAAAAAGGCTGTAGAAAACTCGATTAAGAAGAAAAGGACCAAATTTGATTTCAGTCCACCAACTTTTGATTTATTGAGTCAATCATCATCTCAAAGCGAAGAAGAGCATAATCAGTAAGTTTTTTTTTTTAAAATAAAAATAAATCTAGTTGTATACTTTAGTCTTTTTTTAAAAAAAAAAAATTTCTATAAAGCTTTATATAATTTTACATATATTTTACGTTTTTTTTAAACAGGCAGAAAGACGAGGCTTGTGAGATACCACATAGGCCAAAGCGTGTTGTTGAAAATCTCCCTCCTTGTCTTCATTCTCCCTTCATGATTGAAAATGAAGCAATTTTCCGAAATGTTCATACTATTCAAAATTTGGTTGTGGAATATGTCTTTGGAAATGGAGATGACAAGTATGTTCAAAAATTTGTGATATCTAATCTCGTCTTAGCTTTAATATCATTTGACAAATTGTTGCCAGATTCAACGCAGAGTTAGCCCTTCATCACAATAATTATTAGGATGTGAATTTAAGTTTTTGCAACTTGTTATCAATGTTTAGGATAAAATGAAATAGAAAATTGATTTAGGATTAGCATGACTTGGGAAGTTCTGATATCTTACATTCCATTGGACAATTAATTATTAGGATGTGAATTTAAGTTTCTTTTAGATAGACATTATGTAGAGCTCTATGTAGGTGAGAAGCATCAGTTCCTRCATTTATATTGCTTGATTTTGTATTTAGAAAGTACAAGATAAATGTAGGGGACACCTTTATCTAATTCTTTGATGCCAATTCTTGAACTGCAAGCTCAATTTGTATCTCAATACAATTAGTGGAAATATATAGATTAAAGATACTAGTGTCCAGTATGCTGTTTGTATGCATGTAGGTCTTATTGAGCAAATTTTAGGATTTACTCGATAGTCGATATCATATTCATTCCTCACTTGTTGATGTATCATAAGTTTGCATTATTTCTTTTTAATCGAGGATCAATATTCGAAACATTTTACAGTAGAATTTCAGAATGGTATGAGGAATATTTTTCAATTCAGCTATGACAGCATACCTACAACTATGAGAACATTATTTTCCAATTTGAATGTTTATACCATTATTCACTGTTCAGGTCTTAGATTATACTTGTATATGTGACAGAATCATCATTCATACTGTATTTTAATTTGATGATTGAAATGAATGAGCAAAATGTAGGAAGAACAAGCAACTTTATCACGGAGTAAGAAATGAGCATCATCATCATAGTATTTTTTTATTATTATTGAAGAACTGAATTGATTAGTACAAAACTCTATGTAAGAGTAGTATTTATACAAGACGCATAACTAGATTCATACTCTGTAAATTGCTAAGACACTACAGAAATCAKAAATGTGCCGGCTCAGCTCACTGAAGTACTTAACAAAAAGTTAGTTACAAGACAGTTAGGTAGCTGCAGTAGAAGTGTGTCGACCATGAGCARTATAACCAACAATGTGTTATGTTTTGCCATTGATTCTTTCCATAATACTGCTTGCTAGATAAGTGGTTGTGACTTGTGAGTAACTGAGAATGTGATACATGATTGAACATTGAAGTATGCAACTATGAACTTGCACCTCTAAGGTGCTAAGTCTTTCGACGACATACTATAATTTAGGTTTAATCATTGTTAAATTTCATGTGTTGACCAAATATGATTGTTAATAAGCTATTGAGCACTTAGCAAATGCATATACCAAATATGATTGTTAATAAGTTATTGAGCCACTAATGCATGAAAGATGTGAGTAGTCTCTCAGGATTGTGAGGGTGAG
>SNQN01001300.1:60928-73569 GCA_008642245.1 Bassia scoparia
TGCCTTCGTGGATAGTTTTTATTCTTATGTTTTTTTATTTGATTTTATTTTCCTGATTTTTTTGATTATCTTATGTTAATTTTTGTTAATCTATTTAATCTCAATGTCAATTGCTTGCATTTTTTGACGAGGATTGTTTTTTTATTATTTTGGATTTGATGAATGCAATTGCTCCAAATTAATTGTGGGAGTGTGGGATCAGTGTAAGCTGAATTTTGAAGTTATGACATTTTATTGTACTTGAATGTTTAGCTTTAAGAAGTTAATGCTTTATTACGGATAGCTTTGAAGAATTTTATTTTATTGGAGTAATTTTAATATGTTTTAAGCTTGAGCTGAATTTGATGTCTTAGTTATGCCGATTGTAGGGTTTCGGTTTTATCACTCTATATTCACTAATCAGTTTTTCATCAAGTGATTTGGATCTCAATTTTTGATTGATACTTATCGCGTGTTGTCCGTTTGAGGTAACAATATGCATGCACTGATTCAACACTTTTTTTCTGAATTCCACCTTGTTCAAATTATGCTGTCTTGATTGCTAGATACTCGATTGTTATTGGCGCACAAGTAATAATTGGTTGATAAAATTTTAAGATGTGAATCAACTCATTGCTATTTGATTTTACTTCTGATTCACCATTGAAGATTTGTTCATTAATGCATAAGAGAGAATACCTGACATGCCCGCGCATCCTCCCGCGTCACTCTTGCTTAGAAACCGGCGGCGAATTAGATTACAGATTCTAAACGAATTTTTGATTATTGGAGTCAAAGATGTCATCTTTAGAGTCACACCATTATGCAATGGGATTCTCAATGACACTCCCTCCATCCTAGTGCACGGGACCATTACAAGTTACTCCTGTTGTTAGTTTGTTGGGAAGAGTAAACTCTTTGTTTGAGGTGCTTTGTCAGGTAGTCAGTCACTCTTTCTTCCTTTTTTCCATTCAATGAAATGCAAATGGAATATTTATTGCTTTTTCTATTTTTTTCCTTTTTTTGGTTAATTTTTAGAGCATGCACATTGTTTGGGTGAGTGCCTCATAATAGGCCCCACTAACTTGGGTCACCAACTTGAGTCATCTCTTATTTTACTCACAATGGTGAGTCACCTCATCCTCTACTTTTGTACTTATTCCTATACCCACCAATACTTAATAATTTTACATTGTAATAACAATTCGATAATTCGATAACTTATAATTAATTAAAATTAAATCAGTCCTGTGCCATTTTTTCATTGTTACAATACTCTAAGATTTTATATTCAATTAGGAAGAATTATTATATATGATAGTATTATTTTAAGAAAACATCTACATACTTAGATATACTAAATTTAACTACGATTAGAAACAACATTTTAGAATAATTATATTTTACATAAAATATATACTAAATTTTGCATGTTACGAATTATTTGGTATTATGGTTAAAATGATTCCACATGCTGAACTAAGTCGTTTTCAAAGCTATGTGTTTCTCCCTATCTCGAGAATTAAACCCTCTATTTGTGCATGTTACCGCCCGAATACTTAGTCAACTCAGCCCGTCATTATTTTATTATTTCATAATGTTAATTTAAACGTCCAGCACACAGTACATTTTCTTGGAATATTTCGATTATCGGAGTGGTTGGAATACTCAATCTTCATCTTGGAGTTCGTTAACTTATAATTGTTGTGGATTCTGGTGAGTTTGATGAATGTTATCATCGCTCATACTCACACCAATCATATTTGATGATAATCATGGCCATCATAAATTTTTCCAGGGTAGGAGTTCTTGTACTTCCACGCTAAGAAAAGTGCGTATTAATTGCAAAATCGGAGATGGTAAAACTCCGAAATGCACGCGATCAACATCTTTCCTTATCCAACTTGTTTTCTTGAATGTTGCGTGATATCAATTCCTTATGCTTCGGAGTAGAAGAAGAGTCGTTATTCACATTAGGATGAATGTAGCCTTGCACCTTGGGTAAGACTGCCTATATTTGTGAGCTAGTACGCCTAAATTATTTACGTTCCAAATTAACGACATTATACTACCTCTGGGTGCTTACCTGTCGCATATACATCAAAATACGGATACCTTTGCCACGAACTTTATAATCGTTGCAGGAACAAGTGTACCAAAAAATGCACCATATCTCATCATAATATAAGAAGCTAACCAGACTCTCCTACATATTATTGTTGCGTTTTGCTTCTTCCTTGGTACAAATTGCCTTTCCATGTCTTCTGAGGACAATTTTCTCATCTCAATAGCAGCATCAATGCTCTCCCTATCAATTACCCAGGAACCACGTGTTCACGGGTTTCAGAAGTCAGTAGTTCGGATTGAATCGTTGTTGCTCTTGGTTGCCTCTTAGAATATTGAGGTACCGATGGTTTCATCACCCTCATCTTTAACATATGGATTCAAGACAGCTCGCGTTGCCGTGCTCGCTAGCTATTTGAGGTATTCTCCCACAAGCATTATTCCTGAAAGCTGTACATTATGACACATTGTCGTTAGTGTTCAGCAGTGCACGTTCTGAATAGCATACATCCAACCTTTCTGTTTACAATCCAACTCTTTTGTTGGATAATGAATAAGATTCATAATGTCCGCTACGATCTCGTTGACTTATTCCAACAGAATAAAACAGTGTTTGTGCATACAAAACCTCGTCGACACTATTTTGCTTCATTTCCAATGGTTGTTCACATTTAAATAATCATTGAACAAGCCACAATGGCTTCTTCACGAGGCCTCATTATATAATTCTCTTAAATTTTTTATGGGTACATTGTGTGGATAGCATAAAAACAGAACTATGAACTAAGAAAGAAAAATGTTATCCGAGTTCAAATTTTAGTACTTGATTGATTTTGTAAATACTTTTTTGCTAAACTTCGATGACAAAATGCAAAAAAAGTTTTAGAGGCTTAAATTAAATAGAACACAGAGGACTATGAATTGTTTGGTCGTACAATAATCACAAGAAGAATCAATGTAAATATTGCTCCTCTTCTGAAGCACAAAATAAAACTGAAAAGATAAATTGCATTTTTTAGGAACAATATCTGACTTGAATTTATGACAATTCTAGCAAGTGCAATAATACATTACATATACAAATACACGGTAGATTAACAGTTAAATAGTGACTTTGTATGAAATGCATACTGCTTGGATCGCATAAAGGACTGTATTAGTCCTATATTTGAGTTTTGACAATCTTCATAGACGTAGAAGAGTAAATAATGACTCAGTGGAAGCTTATAATGCATTACAATTTTTGAAATAAAATCAAGAACAATTAAACATCTAAAGGATAGTCAACAAAAATAGTTAAATACATAGTACAATTAACTTATAACTAATTAACAGAAACTTTAATTAACAATCCCGCTTACATTAAAAGGAATGCATTTTAAACAGGAACAATGAAATTCGAGATTGAAATAGAAAATCTAAAAAACATTAATAACGATTATCAATGACTTAGCATTTTATACAACAATTAACAATCGAGTATTCTAGCAATCAAGAAGCACATATTTGACAATTGGAATTCGGCAAAAAAGATGTGAATCAGCTGCATGCATATTGTACCTCAAACGACAGCAACCGCATAAGTATCAATAAAAAATTGACATCATAATCATGTAATTAAAAAATCTGAATTTGACGCTGAGTAGAGTGATTAAACCGATACCACTAAGCGATTACATATTAAAAGACACAAATTTCACTCAAAGCTTTATTATTACTATATAAATT
Source organism: Bassia scoparia (assembly GCA_008642245.1). NCBI lineage: Eukaryota > Viridiplantae > Streptophyta > Magnoliopsida > Caryophyllales > Amaranthaceae > Bassia > Bassia scoparia. The sequence goes on from SNQN01001300.1 coordinate 64,700, forward strand.
TCTCCATAAAAAAAACATTTCAAGCTATTTATACACAGGTCAAACTTCTTAAAGCTAAACATTCAAGTCCATAAAATTTTCATTACTTTCAAATTCAATTGTATTTCCTACATCTCCGCACAATTTAATTTGTGTTATGCAATGCACATCATCAAAACGAAACACCAATAAAAAACATATTCTCGTACAAAGAAAGTGCAGCAATGACATGAAGATTTAAACTGTATTAACAAAAAATACCTAAGAATAATCAAAAATAGAAAATAAAATTCAGCTTAAAAATAATAATAAAACTTATCCCTTTGTATGTATATACGCCAATTTTCCACGTTCGATCTCCTCCCCAAGTTGGTTGAATTTTGCTTGATGAAAGGATAAAGCAATAGAGATATAGGGTGACAGATTCCATCGTAAATAACGAAAAGTTTTTATTACATTGGGGCTTTCTATTGTAGGTTATTAACCAAGTGAACTTTTAAATTATATGTCATTAGTATATCTATATAGGGTTGTCGGGGGGGATTTCAGATTATTTGGTTAATGTGGATCTGTGGGGAATGTGCTGCGGGTAATGGTAGTTTGAATAAGCTAGGATAAAGAAGTGTATTATTTAGATTTTATAATTTTATTTGTATTATTATTTTTTTATTTATTAGTTATATTTTGTGTTTTTTTTTTTTTTTTCTTTTTTTTATTTGTGTTTTATTATTATTTTGATTTTTTTTATGTTTATTTTATTTTATTTGTGTATATGTCATAGTTATCTTTTTTTTTTTTTTTATTATGTTTTTTTCTTTGTATATTATATAGGGTTTGGGACTTGTGAAATGGCTTGCATGGTGATATATGAGGATGATGGAGGGTGAACGGGAGAAGTTGTTGAATTGTGTGAGTTCGAGTTTTATATATATGAGTATTTAAGTGTTTTTGCTCAGATTTTTGGTATATGGCAAATGTTGAATACGGCAAATGGCAAAATAATTGTTTGATCTTAGATTGTTATGCTCTCACTTATTGACATTCAAATTTTTTGTACATTAGAATATATGATTGCGCTTTTCTTAATCTTTTCAACTTTTTATTTTATACATGTTTTTTCGTTGATTTCCCCTTCTAGTCTCTTACAAACTTTATATGTGTTATTGGATAATGTGATTTGATATTTCTATTTATTTTTTCATGTGCCTCCTAATATCATGCTTTATATTTAATTATAAAAGTATAATAAATGATTAATCAAATGCACTTCAATACTATGAAATCTATTTAAATGGTCGAATATACATAATCTTATATTTTTTAAATTAAATTTGACTACGCTTAAAATTTTGCTATTGCTTATAAATAATAAGTTTGTCAATTAATTCTTTTTTTTGGCTTCTTTCTACATAAGATTTCTTAGTATAGCCAATTATCAGAACATTCAAATTCCAAACATCCCATCCCTTTGCTTGTTAGATAATTACTTTTTTCTATTTGTTATTGCCAACTATCACATCCAAATTCTTACATTGAAGATAATACAAATAGTAGTTATATTTTATTTTATTCTGGTACTTAAGTCATTAGTATGTAAACTCATGTATACTAATGACAAATTTGAACCTAATATGGTATGAATCTCAAGACCAACACACCAACATAATATCTTAGACCTTAAGATCCTCTTTCTTTTGTATATAGCTACATTCAATAGCATTTCATAGACTTTTACAAAAGTAAAAACTTGTGCCTCATTAGATTTACTACAGATACCTTAAGCTTACCCTTTGTAATTCATATACAATCAAAAACACCTTGATTTATTGGGTTTGTTATATTGTGTTGTCAGAGGATTTATTTGAAGCAGATTACTACTATGTATTTTTGATAATTTAACCTACAACTTAAGCACTTATTTTGTTGTGTTATGACTAGACTGTGGAATTGAAGTCTCCAAATTACTGGCGTTTTGGGATTAGAGAGCAGAGAAAGCAAGAGAGAGGAATAGACGAAAGCATAGGAGTCACTGCAACGCTGCGATTTTATATTAAGTGCCAACGATCGTAAGAACCAACTTTAGATAGAGAAGCAACAGTGAGTATGTATAGATTTCCATTAGTACCATTATAAGTTGAACGGAAACATATGTAGAGCATATATTTAAAAAATAATGTTTGGATATAATCTGAAATTAAGCATGAAACAAAACCTGCCATGATCGAAAAGCCGATTCCGGCTTAAGACATATGGTAGCTTCATTACCAAAAGATTTAGTACCGATTACCAATTCAACATGCTTATCCCTCAACAACAGACATTATCCTTTGCATTATAGCAATCACATAGTCCATATCCTATCCACTCAACAACAAACCCAATCATGTATAGTTCTTTCTTCACAATCATTGATCAGGGTTTTAAGTAATCAAACACCATCTTCTCGACTGATTTTCAACGAGATCTAAAATCTACGATGAGTTTTATTTCTTACATTATGCGTTCTCCTTTCTTTTTTAACCTATCACGTCTGCAGGCTTAAGGATAAGAGTCCTCAATAGATAAATGCCCTAATGCAATGATTTAAACAATATTGCTGAATATAAGTTGAACTTATAAGGACCATATCTGTACATCTAATATGCCTGGGACAATAAGTAGTGCCTACAAACGCGCTTGTACTTTATTTGGTGCCAAAGTCTTTTTTTCAGCAACGTACCCGCAAAAGGTTGGGATAGGCTTTTTGGACCACAAATGCAGTTGACACACAAGTGCCCTGTAGCTTTGAATATCAACGACCTCCAACCACTACCATTTTAGAATATTTGCATAATCGATCATTATGGTATTTTATTTATCCTATAACTAGCAAGGTTTTCGATAGAGGCAAGGCCATAAAATTTAGTAGACCTCGGCCCGCAAATAAAACTGTTCTTAACTTCATAGATTTATATTACAAAATATTGAATATTGACTAATGGGATTCGCAAAATCTCGTTTTATCCCACAGGTATTTTAGCCAAAATGCAAGCACGGATCACTTGTAGCGACTCTAAACCATGATCGAGAGACATGCCTAAAGGAGGAGAACTTTATCAGTGAAGCAATTTTTCTCATCAATAGAAAAGTCCTATCATATCATAAAATGAAAGATGCATAGGACTGCATACATCAATCTTTACTGTTAAAATGATAGTATGCTAATAACTAATGGCAATTTTTCAGCAATAAATGGCTTCATGTGTTATAAGTGACTCCGGTAAATAGGTATGACGATAACTTAATTTCATTTCACGACTCCCTAGATTTCTACAATTTTATATGGTTGGGATGGCTGTCATAAAATTTTATGTTATGACCCACTGAAACCATGCATTGTTCTAAACTAAAGAAAGATTATCTATCAGCAATAACTCATCAGCAAGTTTACCTTCAGGCTCTGTGTTCAACCAACTATCAGACCGTACTTTATTTTCGCTATTCAAATGTATTCTCCTTGCAACTTTGTCATCAAATGGGTCAGGGCACGGTGCCCACCCATGTGCCTATCTTGAGTATTATGTTTAAGGTGAGTCGCGTGTGGGTCATGTTTTTGTATCAGAGGTGTTGATACGAGCATACACTTAGGCATTAGAAAATTCTTTTTCGCATGTAAGCCGTTGGACAGAGCTGTTGCTACTGTAAGGATGGTATTTCTAGTATCTAGCATGATGCACTCTGGCAAAAGTCGGATTCAATCAATGTCCAGGTAAGTAGTAAAAATGAGCTACATCAGCTGTTCTAGCCAAGTTTCAATGTTAACCTGCATGCCGCAGGATGTGTACATTCCTAAATCACTCACTTTTCATTTGTAAACTGTTCCATTTTTATGGTCCGTTGATAAACGAAGGGGCACACGCGTGGCAGACAGCTTGGTGTGTGTGGTATGGAGGTGGGTGTTGTGTGTGTGTGTGTGTGTGTGTTGTGTGTGTTGTGGTGTGTGGTGTGTTGGGTGTTGTGTTGTGTGTGTGTGTGTGTGTGGTGTGTGTGTGGGTTGTGTGTTGTGTGTATGTGTGTTGTGTGTGTGTGTGTGTGTGGTGTGTGTGTGTAGTGTGTGTGGTGTGTGTGGGTGTGTGTGTGGTGTGTGTGTGTGTGTGTGGTGTGTAGTGTGTGTGGTGGTGTGTGTGTGTGTGGGTTGGTGTGTGATGTGTGTGTGTAGATGTTGTGGGTGTCTATAATATATAATAGGTGAGAATCCCATGAGAAACTCATCTTACTAATGAAGCAAACTACTGGGAACTCAATAATAGCCCTTAAGATCTATAATCTAATTAAGGGTCTTAATCCATATAAAAAATTACAAAGGAGTAAATTCGATCAGGGATGGATCAATTGTCATAACGCTTCATCTCAACTCACTATACTTAACTTCTCTTTCTTCTTTTTCCATCAAAATTACAGAATTATAAATGCAGCATATGAATCATTCAATGCATAATTAGCTAATTACTATATGAAGTTTCAGTTATCCACCAAATTCGAATCAAATTTCATCAATTTTGAAGCTCAATTTACATTTGCTTTCTATTAATTTTTTGTGCAAATGTAGTTTTCATCCATATGGTCTTTTTTCTAATTTAATTTCCTTAAACATTCTTATTTCAATCGAAGTTGTTTTTTTGTGATTGAATATTTTGATATTGCATGTTAAAGATTTGAGTTTGATGATTAAACTCAAGTTGTAAATACAGGTTCTACATGTTAATTATGAATTGATATTATGAATTATGAATAGTTGAATTAATTCGTTGAATTGATTATGATAGTGAATTATAAATTACAATTAAGTGGTGATCAAAAATTGACTTTAGAGCATATTAGACGCCACTATTATTAACATTAAGTGTAGTTATGCAAAGCATTGATGTTAGTGTTAGACATGAAGCTGCTATGACTCTATGAGTGTTATGAAGTTAATTGTTGCCTTAACAATAGTTTGAATGAATGCTTTAGCTCATAATAAAATAGAGTGCCAACGTTGCTAACTTTTGGCAATTGTACTTTGAAAACCAGACAGAAGTCTCATCATTCGCTTCACGAAATTTGCATCGATTTGAGCACCATTGCTCATATAGTATGGATGATGTTAATTATTTTTCTTGAAATTTTTATCAATTGTAATGCTTTATGGAAAAAAGGAGAAGATAATCAGTAAAGCTGCTTTGGATCTAACCCAATGTAACATCCTACATTCTTTCAAAAAGATAAGTGTGAGCCTTATGAGCAGTTGCAATAGTGGCTAGCAACTTATGAATGTAAATGATTGGCGATAATTGATGAGCACATCTGTAGCTAGACACTTCTTAATTGTATGATTGTTTTTTCAAATGGACGCATTTTGCTTTAAAGAAAATGATGACCTTCTGTTCTGTTGCCCCTCCTCTTTTTTAGAAAACATCTGTATCAAAGTCAGAGTAAAAGAGCTGTGAAAACATGAAATTGATGATAGAATCAATATAGGATAGAACTAAGAAGAGAAAAAAATAGTGCATAACTAGAGTTTGAAGGTAGGCAGAGTGTTGTTAGAAGCGGCCTGGCTTTTCTGTTTATCATGGGTTTTATTAGTTATAGCCTTATAAGCTTCTAAATACTTTTTTCTATGTCGTTGTTCAAGATAATCGTCTTGTAGGCATTGACGTTCATGTGGGATCCAATAATAGGTTGTCATCGTCTGCTGTTTCCGTCCTTGTTCATAAATTGTTTGTTGGCTCGAGCTGCTATGTTCCCATTGTTAATTGTATGGTTTGTCAACAACTCTATTTTGACAACTTTGCATGCTAGTTATTGTTAATTTAAGGATATCTAAATAAACTAAAACTGTGTAGAAAGACATGAGAAAGATTTATGATCTCATATTAAGTCCTCAATAGTTCTACTTACATATTTGTTTTCATGTTCTACATTTATGATCTAGAAAATTTATTTGGTTAAACAGATCACAATGAAGAAACGAGGACCTAGTGAGATAATAACAAGGATAATATTCTTCATGCAATCCCCTCTTGAGTACCACCCCCAAGTGCAATAATAATAAGAAAATGTTATGCAATATTGACTACAACCGCCTCATGTTCCCTAACATGAAAGAGGATGGAATCCCTACTATTTCTTTTTTCTTTTGCGAACGAAATGATGCAACCTTTCAACTAATTAAAATAAGTAACGAAAAATTTAAATAAGGTTATTATTCTTGACCCTTTTCAATATCAAAGTATAAGTCCAAGAAATTCAAAATCTTTTGCAATTACATGTTGATAGGATGGTTCTTGGGTATTTTTCTTCAAGTGTTGTCTCATCTACCAATCTATTAATTCTATCAATCGAGAGACGATCACACGAATTACATGCCAAAGACAGGTAAGTTAGTTGACCATCATCTTATAACTGGGAAGAAACCTAACAGGGACAAATGCAACAAACAATAAAGTCAAGTAGTTTATTATTACAATTCATGACAGCAAAGTTCTTAAGTTTTAGAACCACAGATGCCAACATCCCTTTTCACGAGTGGACAACTGTTGCCAAAAGTATCCGCATATCAAGTGAGAAAGAGCTCTTAACGTGGCGAGATTCCAAACTCAAAAGTATCACTTAGAGAAGCAAACAAATTTGTAGAACATGAGATTAAATATCGGTAGAAACATGAGATCTCAATACTTAGATTACATCGGAAATTAGCTTGATAAACATAGAGAGCATACAATTGAAAAGGGATCCTGACATAGAGAGCATCAAGTTTTGTTGTTAGTCAATGAAGATCTATGTTCATTTAGTTTCAATTTAAAAGTTTTTCAGAAATTAGATTATATACATGTTTCGATCTTTGGAAGTTCAAAATATTCCGGCAATAGTCACAATCTCCTTTTCCAACCTCTTATAGAAACATCAAGGCCTATCAATGAGTTGGAACATTTTGCCCACCAAAAGTGCGAATTGGGTAGCTCAGGATGAGCAGTAACTCGTGATTGGATACGTATAAAAAATTTACTCCTTAGTTTGCAAATGAAAAAAACCCCCAACGATTAAAGATGGAGAATCACTCAATGCCAAAAGTTTCTACAAATTTAGATACATAATAATGCTTCCGTTGAAGATAGATTTTTGCTCAATGAATTCAACCCTCTTCCGTTTATTCTTACATAGTCCAGAACTACTTGCGCCGCAGCATGCAACTAGCGTTCGTTACAGAGAAGGACTGTCTCCCTTGAGAACTAGAACATTTCTTCTGTTACCTTTGGGTTTAAGCTTATCATAAATAACAATTTCTCTCTACAAAAAAAAACATAATGAATGTCAACAATATTAATTTATTAACAACATGACCCGCACACCACGCCTCTACACCGCTCACACTCACCCCACCCTCAAGCCTGCTATCTCAAGGTTACTATTGGCCGAAGATGAAGGAGGACGTACAAACATACACAAGAACATGTTTGGTGTGCCAGCAAGATAAGGTTGAAAGACAGAAAGTTGGTGGACTACTCCAACCCTTGCCAACTCTGACACGTCCATGGGAGAGCGTGTCCATGGATTTCATTTGTGGTTTGCCAAAGGTGGAAGGGCTCTCTGCTATCCTGGTGGTCATAGACCGATTCTCGAAATATGCAACCTTCGTTCCAATGGAGAAAGCTTGTGGAGCAGAAGAAACAACAGCCTTGTTTTTCAGTCACATCGTGAAATATTGGGGTTTGCCGCAGAGTATCGTCAGCGATAGATACCCAAGATTCACAAGCATCTTCTGGACGGAGTTGTTTAATATGATGGGGTCAAGTTTAGACATGTCTTCAAGCCACCACCCGCAAACCGACGGACAAACTGAAAGGTTTAACAGGTTACTCGAGGAATATCTTCGACATTTCGTCARCGCCAACCAGAAGGATTGGGTCAGGCTACTTGACGTGGCACAGTTGTGCTTCAACTCGAAGAAGAGCTCTACTTCAAACAAAAGTCCCATTGAGCTTGTGACGGGCCAACAACCAATTCTTCCCCACACTGTTGCTACCCAAAACGAAGGGCAATACAGAAAGGCCAACGCAGTCACTAAGGAATGGCAAGACAATGCAGTAATTGCTCGAGCATACTTGGAGAATGCTGCTAGACGCGTGAAGAAATGGGCTGACCAAAGTAAAAGAGCAATAGAATACCAAGTTGGAGACCAAGTAATGGTGAAGGTACTTCCAGAGCAGCTGCGATTCTTACGTGGTCGAGACAAACGCCTCATCCGCAAATACGAAGGCCCTATAACAATCACCAAGAAGATAGGTCCAAACGCTTACAAAGTGGCACCTCCAGCATTGATGAAGATACACCCCGTCTTCCACACCAGCCCTCTGAARCCATACCACCCCGATGACGAAGACGAAGACCGCAACCAGAGTCGTCGCGCTAACATCAGACTCCATACCGCTTGACGACCTCATCTCTCAGTTTCATAGACTTAAGTTGTTTTTTCTTTTGCTTTCTTGTAAGTCGACGAGGACGTCGACAGCTTAAGTGGGGGAGGATGTTAGGTTCCTACCCTTTTCATGTATTTTCCTGTATTTTTCTAAGTCTAGAGTCACGCCTTGTGGGCGCTTCCTGCGCGTCGCCCCCACAAGCGCCTTAGAATAGAGTGTAGTAGATTGTACGGTCTAAGTCCTCTTTGGGTGTCTCCTAGGGGCAAATGTATTCATTTAATTTAACCTCTTTAGGGGGAAGGTGAWATATGAGTTTAGTATATTCACACAAGCATTCCTCCTACCCATGCTAATGATTTAATGCCTTCATGCCTTTATAGATATTGTGCTTGCATTATATTTTTAGCATTCCAATCCCAAATTCCCCCCAACTCAAATACAAATTCTCGAGTC
>SNQN01001300.1:79162-99532 GCA_008642245.1 Bassia scoparia
AACAAAGGTCATTCTACAAGTCATTTGAAAACAATCATACAATTAAGAAGTTAGCTAAGAGTGCTCAATCAAATTATCAATCATACAATTCATAAGTTGCTAGTCACTATGCAACTGCTCATAAGGCTCACACTACTTTTTGAAGAATAGGAGTTACATTGGGTAAAGCATGTTGTTACTTATACTTTCCTTTTTCATCAAAGCATTACAATGATAAAAATTCAAAATAACATCTATCCATAACTAATAGCAAAGGTGAAATGATGGAATTTCATGAAGGAATTGTTGAGACTTCTGTGGTTTTAGAAGTACATTGCCAAAGTTGCAAATTTGCACATACTATTTTATTATGAGCTAAGCATTTCATCAAACATGTTAAGCACATACTTCATAACACTCATAGAGTCATAACAGCTTCATGTCTAACACTAATACATCAATGCTTTGCACACTACACTATAATGTATAGTAGTGGCTTTCTAATACTCTAATCAATTTTTTATCACAATGTAAATTATAATTCACTATCATAATCAATTCACGATTAATTCACTATCATAATCATAATTTACAGTCATAATTAACATGTAGAACATGTAATTACAACTGATTAATCATCAAAAACAAATCTTTAACATGCAATATCAAAATATTCAATCAAAAACAACTTCGACTGAAATAGAATTTTAAGGAAATTAAATTAGAAAGACATGAGAAAACTTACAGCTTTGCAAAAATTAATGAAGCAAATTGTAAATTGAAGCTCGAATTGATGAAATTTGATCGAATTTGAGGAACGAACTTCTATAATTATGCTAATTTGATCGAATTGATCATATTTGCTGAATAATTTCTGTAATTTGCTGAAGAAAAAGAAGAGAGAGAAGTTAAGATATGAGTGAGAATAGCGTATGACAATTTGATCCAATTGATCGAATTTACTTCCCTTTTTTTAAATTTTTATATGGCAATTAATGACCCTTAGAATGATTATAGATCTAAGGGCTATTATTGAGTTCCCATAGTTCACATATAAGATGAGTTCTCATGGGATCCTCACCCTATATATATATATAACCACAACAAATCTTCGCTCGCTTCCATGATCCATTTCATTCTTAATACGTGTGGATTTCGGTCTACCAGAACCTCTTCTAYTAGTTGGGTCAGGCACAACTTTAACACCAGTGGCAGGTGGCCAATAGGATACATTAGGTAGTGGTTTGAAGCTTTTCAAATAACTTTTTCGATACTTTGATGTTGAGAAGAAAGGGTCCACCAAATAAATGTGCAAAACATTGCGATGCCTACATACCTGTCTCTTATACACATCTAGATGTGTATAAGAGACAGACATTAGGTAGTGGTTTGAAGCTTTTCAAATAACTTTTTCGATACTTTGATGTTGAGAAGAAAGGGTCCACCAAATAAATGTGCAAAACATTGCGATGCCTACATACCTGTCTCTTATACACATCTAGATGTGTATAAGAGACAGACATTAGGTAGTGGTTTGAAGCTTTTCAAATAACTTTTTCGATACTTTGATGTTGAGAAGAAAGGGTCCACCAAATAAATGTGCAAAACATTGCGATGCCATACCGCAAGTACATGGGAACACGACAACTTGTATATCTTTAGTTTTCCACATGTGGAAAATTTGTCAAAGAGATTAACGGTGTGTACTTTGCCTCCTTTCCCTTGTGCCCTTAACCCACGACCTGTCTTCACTTGAAATAAGCCTCTTTCATGTCAAATGGAGTCACATCGTGGAAAGCAGATTTTTTCATGTTTTCCTCTATGATATTTTCCGCATAATTGCTAAACTGGTGCTTTAATAGGTAAACATCGAGCTCCCTTGAGCACTCTATTAAAGACCTCTAACATGTTTGTAGTTTTCACGTTATATCGATATCCCCCATCATGGTGAATTGACCATTGGTGCAAAGGGATGTCTTGCAAATAACTTCAAGTGGGCAATTCGAATTGACTAATTCGATCAAACCGGAAATCAAACTTCTTTTTCTGACGAGCATCTGCAGCTCGACCAAAAAGATTCTTCAAGTGCAATCCAAAGTGCCTACTAACATTCGAAGCAAGATGTCTGATGCAAAATCGATGGTGGGCATTTGGATAGTGCCAACCAATATTTGGATTTGTCATTGCACTAAGAATACCTACATGTCTATCAGAAATGATACACACATCTTTTCTATTTTCCACAACACCCTTCAAGCAAACCATAAACCATCCCCAAGATTCAACATTTTCTGATTCAACAATTGCGAAAGCAAGTGGAAACAATTGAAAATTAGCATTWGCAGCCATTGCAATTAGCATAGTTCCCTTGTATTTTCCGTACAAGTGAGTACCATCTATGGTAAGCAAAGGACGACAATGTCGAAATCCATCAATTGAAGGCTTAAAAGCCCATAATAATCTTTTAAAGAACTGAACAGTAGGATGAATGGTAGGTGTTGTCCACTAATAAACCATAGTTCCAGGATTAGACTCTTGAAAAGCATGCATGTAACGAGGAAGTTCTGCAAAAGAATTTTCCCAATCTCCAAAAACATCAGTGATTGCCTTTTGCTTAGCAAGCCATGCTCTCAAATACGTGATTGTGAAGTGGAATAGATCTTTTATGGTTTGTACAATATGAGCTATTTTCAAAGAAGGGTCGGCTCGTACTAGATCTTGTATCACATTGCAAACAAAATAAGAAGTAAGTATGGGATGATCAAGTGAGTTCACGTCACCTACACAATTACTCACATGAGGACCATTATACCTAACAATTCGGAAAATAGGAAAAACAAGATMTTTAACAACACGTAATCTCCAAGGACAGTTGTGAGATGTTTTCCTCTTACACTCAACCACATACTTTCATGGCTCCGCCTCCAAAACTCGAAACACGTGGTTTTTAGATATGGAATAAGACTTGACAACATCTTTCAATTGCTCCAACGAATCAAACTCTTGCCCTATGACAAACTCACCTTGAAAAATGTTCTTTCCAGACCATGTCCTCCAACAATCTTCAAGTGCCGGATCCRGTTCTTCGACTACATTAAAGGTTTGGGATGGAGCACTCGACTTAATGGYGTTGTCATACGCTTCTTGTGCACCTTCATCCTCACCCTCATCACTATCAACCCCAATGTCATCATATCCAAAATGATCTACATTATTATGCTCGCTCCAACTCCTCCAACTCAAAGTTTTCCAATCCATAGTCATTACCAACAAGCATTCTTGTAAAAGAACCTACTCCGAGACTAGTATTAGTCAGAGGCATTTCAGAGAGCATGGTTCATTCTACATGAGGCATGGAACCCGTAATGGTTTGGGTGGTTGGGTTCATTGGTACCAATTCAACAAACAACTGCACTACATTGGCAGAAATTTGAGAAATTGCCATCCACATAGCCTTTAGTGCGTTATCATCTTTTAGTGTCATGGGTGCAAAGGAATTAACGTCCAAGGGATATCTCATTAGAATTTTTAAGTCCAAAAGAGTGCGATCACAACCAATGACTACGTAAATCTCCTCTAACACTTGTAAATAACTCATTCTAGAGTTGATAAAGATGTACTTTCTCTCGCCATCCCTATACTCGACATCTCCATTGCTATGAATAAGCTTCCCACCCCAACAACACAAAATGGGAAAATTTGGATTTTCCATGTTCCACATTCGACAACAAAAATTAAATTTTATAAACTCATTCTAAAACTAAATCTAATTTTAATCAACTAAAAACAAATTTTATGTTAATGATATCAACATATAATTGGTTGTTGATAGTAAAAGAAAGAAACAGTCAATTTGATTAGAATGACATTGTTCCAATAATTCAACACAAAAAAATTTCATTGAATTTCAAAACAAATCCAACACAAATAAATGCAACATAAAAAGAAATTCAGCTAAAATTAACCAACAATCAACAAAATTGGGAAAATTAACAACAATCAAAGCAATAATCAACAAATACTTCGCTTGTTTTATTCAACAATCAACAAAAAAGTTTATTTGACAATCAACAATGAACAATGAAACCAGTAATTAAACAACCAACAATCAACAAAATTTGGGAAAAAAAATCAAAAATTAGGGTTCCAAGGGGAACTAACCTCCACAATTTTCGACTGAAGTGCAACACAGAGGCGGCAGCGACAGAGGGGCGGCATTAACCTGAAAAGGGGGARGTGCGAAGGCAGAGTGAGGAAGAGTGGGAAGTGCGAAGGTAGTGAGGAAGAGTGCGAATGAAGTGCGAAGAGTGAGGAAGAGATTTGTCACGTGCTTTTTTTTCAATATTCTTAATTACTTCGTATATCATTAAAAGGAACAACGCTATTGTAAATAGCGTTTTCCTACCTTAAGTCGCTATTTTAAACAGYGACTCCCCAATTTTTCCAATCGTGTCACATTTCTGTACTACGCTATTTTAAATAGTGTTTTATTTCAGAGAYAGAATTGAAACTAGCGATCCTACATGGACGATAGTTTGATAATATTTTTTTGGTGCTAAAGAGGGGCAAAGCCCCAACAAACAAAACTAAACCAGAAAAATAAAACTAAACAAGCTTAACACTACTCCTAAAACAAGAACCTAACTGCGATCAAGCTGCCACCGCCGGAATCCTCCGAGCTAAGGCCATTCCCACCAAATCCTCCAATAAAACGGCCCAAAGACCCACCGGGGCCGCCTCCAAGTACTTAATCTTCACCTCTAAATCCACCCCGTGATTAGCTAACCAATCCACCGCCCTATTCGCTTCCCGATAGCAATGCGAAACTTCCACCTGCCACCTCGTAGAACTTAACAAATCCTTRCACTTCTGAATGATATGAAAATTAGGAGATGAGGAATTTTTTTCCTCCGTTAAGAAACCGATGGCTAAGCTCGAATCCAAAGAGAGTTAAACACGAACAAAGCCATGGCTCTTAACAAGCATCAAACCATACAACACCCCTAGCAGCTCCGCCTTTACAAACGAGCACCAACCACAACGAGCCGCATACATAGCTAAGGCCACACCCCTATGATCCCAAATGATCCCACCAGCCCCTGCACTTCCGGGGTTCCCTTTTGAAGCTCCATCGGTGTTCAGAYGCACCCAACCTTCACGAGGAGGCACCCACCGAATAAAAGCCTCTACTCTCGGAACATTACTTTGGCCAAAGACTCTCCTATCACTTGCCATTGCTTGATTTATTAGAGAGACTTTAGTTAAAMCGAAAGCCACTCTATCCACTGGAACTTTAGGGTCATTCTCAAAACACCGTGCATTCCGCCATTTCTACAGCCACCAAAGCGAAGTAACAAAAACCACTTCCCAACCAGCTTCTCTAGTCGAATCACCCTGAATATTTCGAATTAACCAATCCTCCAAAGGGAGATGAAAAATTTCATGCTCTGTGATTCCTTGCATTTGCCGCCAATACGAGACTGCAAACGAACACTTGCGCAATATGTGAGCAATGTCTTCCTCGTGTGCTCCACAAAGCAAGCATCTTGGATCCAAAGTAAGTTGCCTAGCAACCCTGTGTGCATTCGTCATCAACCTGCGATGGAAAATCAGCCACACGAAAAATCTCAGGCGTTGTGGCACTGAAATTTTCCAAATAAAGCTCCAGTTCATATGAGCGCCTAATTCATTCCCTCCTCGAATAATACGTAGAGCCGATTTAACTGAAAATTTTCCATTTGTATTACCATTCCAATAAACGAAGTCCACAGCATCAGCATCCTCTTGTAACTCATACGCCTCAATTTTCTGTAAAGTAATAGCCGGGAAGAACTCCGCAAAAATCTCTCACTTCCAGCTCGTATTATTGTCCCACAACTCATTCACAGTCCAGTCCAAAAATTGAGTCGGAACATCCACCACAGCTTCATCAATTAAACGCTTATCACTCACCTATTTGTGATACCAGAATAATGTACTACTACCATTACCAACTGCCAAGCTAATCCCCTTGCGCAATACATCAACATTCTCTGCCATACCGTTCCAAGCATTCAAAGCACCTACCTTGACTTTGAGCATCTCAATATCACAACGCCCAGAAGCTTACTTGTGCCTAAGGACACTAGACCACAATGTAGTCGACTSCGTAATCAATCTGCATCCTAATTTTGACAAGAACACCGCATTAGCCTGGCGCAGGAACGAAAGCCAAGGCCACCATCCTGTTTTGGATGAGTGACAACATCCCAAGCAACCAAGCTAATCTTTCTCTTCTCCTCAGTAACCCCCATAAGAAACGCCTGGCGATTTGATCAATATTATCACGCGCAGACCGTGGAATTTTGGTGGTCTGCATTACATAATAAGGCATGGAACTAATGCTCGATTGCACTAAAGTAGCTCTGCCTGCCATCGAAAGAACCTTCGACTTCCAACCTGCCARTTTACCATTGATACGCTCAGCAAGATATTGATAATTTTTCGTCATCGTCCGGCCATGAATAGTAGGAACACTAAGATAAATTCCTAAGTCTTCTGTGGCCTCCATCTCAAGAGCCTGACAAATGTTATCCTGCACATCCTCACTAGTATTCTTCGAGAAATAAACCCTCGACTTTGAAAGACTCACCTTACTACCAGACACCTCGCAGAATTGGTTGAGACARGCCGCAACAATTTGCGCCTGATCTATAGTATCCTCGACAAATAGAATCAAATCATCTGCAAAAGCCAAGTTTCATATAGGAGGATCATTCTTACTGGAACATACTGGTTTCCAAGCACCCAAGTTAATCKCCCTTTCAATGATGTGAGCCAGACGCTCCATACAAATAACATATAAATAAGGCGACAACGGATCCCCTTGACGAATCCCTCTCGTGGGAGTAAAAGGATCTGTCGGCTCACCATTCCAAAGAATCTGCAAGGAAGGAGATGAAACACAAAGCATAATGAGATCAATCATAGGTTGAGGCAACCGAATCTCTTCAAGTGAATCACGAATAAAACTCCAATGCAATCGATCGTACGCCTTTTCGAAGTCAATCTTTAAAGCCATATAACCACTATGACCTTTTCTTTGCCTCATCGTATGCAACATCTCCTGAACAATCATAACATTGTCCGTAATCTGCCTACCAGGGACGAAACTAGCCTGCGTCAGAGAAATCAAAGAGGGTAAATAAGGCTTTAGTCTATTAAYTATAACCTTAGTTACAATCTTATAGACTACATTKCAAAGCCCTATAGGTCTGAACTGGTTTACCAACGACGGGTTTGGGATCTTTGGAATTAATACCAAAAAGGCACAATTAAATCCCTCCGGAAAGCACTCCCCACGAASCACCCGAAGAGCCAACGAGACCACATTATTATCCACAATGTCCCAATATCTCTGGTAAAACAATGGTTGAAACCCGTCAGGTCCGGGAGCCTTAAAGGTTGGCATAGAACGGATAGCCCTTTCAACCTAGAGGTGATCATGGGCCGGGCCGGGCTGGGTTCGGGCCGGACTTAACTTGAATATTTAGGCCCTTAAATCGGGTCGGGCCGGACTTGGATTCGGGCCTAAACTTGTTGCCCAAAGCCCGAAAAAATAGAGCGGGCTTTTCGGGATTTTTTGGGCCAGGCCAAAAAAAAAACAACTAAAATGTGTAAAAAGTCACATCCAAAGCCCGCACAAAGTTTGGGAAAAATCCCGGCCCGGCCCGATTTCGGGCCGAAAAATCGCGTCCAAAGCCCGTAAAATTTCGGGCCGGGCTATACTTGATCACCTCTATTTCAACCTCACATCGAACATACGGCTTAGCAATCCCTATCGCATCTGACGGAGACAGAATTGGAAATAGGTTTGGGGTACATTTAAACATCACAAAGTCTGGGTGCTCCTTGGTAAAAAGTTTTTTCCAATAATAAACAACCATGCTCTTAACAATTTGCACATCATTAACCCACTGACCCTTATCATCCTACAAATACTCAATCTCATGATGATTCCTCCTAATTACTGTGGACAGGTGAAAATACGTCGTATTTCGATCGCCATCTCGTAAAGCTTCCATGCGAGATTTTTGAAACCACAAGAGTTCATCTTCATGTAAAACATCTTCCAATTCTCTCCTTAATTTCGACTCAAGCTTCACTAACTTTCTGCTCCACCCATCTCTTGCAATAGCCTGTTGGACTCCATCTATCCTTGCCYAAAGTTCTCTCTTCTTCCTAAAAATATTGTGGAATTCCTCCCTATTCCATCTTTGTAACTTTGTAGCAAATTCCTTTTGGAAAGGAATTAAATCAGCTTCTCTCCTCCAATTTTGATCAACAAAATTATCAAAGGCCTCATGAGTAGTCCATGCTGCTTGGAAACGAAAGGGACGAATAGACTCGGGAATAGGAGCAAAGCCATTCGAGCTTAGGATAATCGGGCAATGATCATAATTATATTTCGGTAAATGCTTCACACGACCCTCCTCGAAAATAGTACACCATTCACGATTGCATACAAACCTGTCCAAACGAGCAGCTTTGTATGTATCATTAGATTCTCCACGAGACCATGTGTATTTTTGACCCGAAAAACCCAAATCCATCAATTCATTATTTTCGAGCCACTCTGAGAACAATCTGCAACGTCTCTGCACTTCATATCCGCCTTTGCCAACACGCTCCTCCATCGAAGTCGTGTCATTAAAGTCGCCCCCTACTAACCAAGGACCATTGTATCTCTGTTTAATCATATCCAAAGCATCCCATAATTCTTTCTTGAGCACCAAATCTGGGCTAGCGTAAATGGCAGAGAACATCCAYGGCATCGTACCAACCTTTTCGATCATAATTGAGATTAGGGTTGAGCGTGGTGCGGTCTGGAGTCTAAACCGCACCAAACCGCAATTTTGTGGTTTGGGATTTTCTCAAACCAAACAGCACCGCAATTATTTTCAAACCGCACCAAACCACACCACAATTTGCGGTTTGGTGCGGTGCGGGTTGCGGTTTAACTACTTTGTTATATATATAAAAAAATCTAAATACTCTATTTAACAATATATGACAAGCCTYTGTTTAATACATCAAAATATTCTATTAAAACAWATTCTTACTATAAAACACAAAAAATAATTTAACAAAGTTTATACTTCGCAATAATATATAAAAAAACAAAATTTAAATGTTAGTAAAAGTAAAAACAATAAATTAAAAACAAAGAGTATTTTTTTTAAATGCGATTTATGGTTTGTGATTTGGGATTTAACTATAAACCACTTAAATTGCGGTTTGCAGTTTGGTTTGGTTAAAAAAAATTCTAAACCAAACCCCAAACCGCAAAATTGCGGTTTGGGAAAAACAAAACTCAAACCACACTTTTCAGACCGCAAACCAAACCAAACCGTCAAATTGCGGTTTGATTTGCGGTTTGGTGCGGTCTAGACCGCACTCTGCTCAGCCCTAATTGAGATATGTTGAGAACTATTGCCAACTAAGTGCACATTTACTTCCTCCTTCCTCCATAACAACCAAATACCTCCCCTAAAGCCCTCCGCATCAACTCTCGTATGACCAGAGAAACCTATTTTCGAGCAAACTTTAGCAGCTTGCTCCCCACTTATGTGGGTTTCAACCAATCCCAAAACTGTCGGCTTATTAATTCGGATCATTTCCTTAATCGTTGTTAAAAAAACTCGGACTACCAGCTCCCTGAACGTTCCACATTAATATTTTAATCATCATAAAAAATTCTGGAAAAACAAGGTAACGATCAAACACATTAAGCGGAATGCGAGGCATCACCCTCATGAACATTTGATGGAGTTAGTTCATTGGGTGAATAAGGTCCATGGGAATTCTCACCGTAGCCAGAGATCYGTCGTCACGTGGGTYGGTGGTAAGAAGGCTTCCAGCACCAATTCGACCTTGTGAGCCACCGAAAGTGCTTGAATCATTGTTCGATCCTCACTTGGAAAATCCAGAAATAACCTTGCCTCCGGTGGCATATACAACACCAATGTGATCGGAATTTCCAAGTCCATATTCCTTAACCTGATTGTTGTTAATATCTGGAGGTACCGGATCAATCTGCACAAACGACTTCTGCTTACCAACAAACGACTTCTGCACAAACGACTTCTGCTTACCGGATCAACGGTAGTTTGATAATATGTTTCAATACCAAAGCATATCCGTAATTTTTGATCTAATTAACATTATTGAGGAAAAAAATTCATACCTAGTTTGTATAGTAAAAACTAAACAGTAATCTCAAAAATAACAATTAATTTCCCGCGACTACAAAACAGATTTGAAAACCAAACATCCTGAAACAACTTTTTTATTACACAAGTTTCCAATTTCATAGAAGCCGAGTACTCGTATTTCATTATTTCGTAAGCAACAAAAATTATGATTGAATCACCCAACCAAATCGACCAAAAAGACAATAACTTTGATCCTCGTTTCATTTTCCAACACCCCATTTCAGATTCTGCAGAAGAACCCTCAATTTCCCTCGATGAAAATGGCTTCCCAAATTCTCCATCTAACGAACAAATTGAAGAAGATGAAGAASACAAAATTGATTTACACAATGGAACTGCAAGTGGGTGTTCGAAAGATGGGAGCTTTGCGGCCGAATTTTATCAGTGTGGYTCTGATTGCTCTAGCYTGTTGTYGCCAGATGATTCGCCTTCTGCTTCAAAGAAGTTGAAGCAAACAAATCTATTACAAATATGGGGTATTAAGCGGAAAAATAGCGATGAAAACCAACAATGTCACTCAAAAGAATAAGAAGACGGATAAAGATAAGGAGAATGTCACTCAAAAGGGTTTTCTGGTGGCGGAAAAAATGATGCAAATTCAACCCCTTTTCGCGGCGAAAACCAATCAATAGATACTGCTTCAAAGTGTCTCAGAAAAGAAGGGAATTTGGGGTAGTGACCAATCCGTTCATGTCCATTTTATAGAAGATTCCAGTAATCAGCTGTAATTCTTGCTTTGTCGTTTTCGAGTGTTTGTCTTGTAGGATGTTTCGATTTTCCTGCTAAACTACAAAGATGGCATTATTCAATTTGCATCCTGAATTCTGTAGTATTATTGTGATTGTTCTGAACTTTAAGAATTGATTAATGTTTTAGGCTTTTTTTTTGGGTGATAGCAAGAATAACTGTTGATTGTCGAAGCAGTTTTGGTTAAATGAAGTGTTTCAGCAGGCAATCATGTGTCATGCGAGAGTTTTTTGGTCTACAGCATGTATAATTAGGTTCTTGTTGTATGGATTGAATCGTGAGTTTGGTTGTGGGGATCTTTTCGAGTACATTTACTTGCTTATTTTCCTTTGGTTTGGAATAGTTGAAAAATATTTTCTTTCCCTTTGGTTTTTTATCATCTAGCATAACTAATGTACAGGAATGAATTTGAAAGTTGAAGTTGTTGATTTACTGCATATATTACATAGAGAACAATGCTCTGTTTAATAAGTTTCCACTCAAACAAAAACACAAGCTAGAGCCTTATTAGATTGGGGTTTGAAAAATGGTTGAGCAATGTGGAGTGAATCAATAATCACTACATGTTTGCTTCGTTATTAAACTAAAAAATCATTCTCTTTTCCTACTTGTTCTTATTTTTCAAATTAAATTGTGATTAGAGTCAAAAGGGGGAAGTTTGGGGTTGCAAGATATTAGAGACAAGAAACAGGTGATAAAAATGCTTTCATGCCTTTCAATATCCGAAGCCTGCTGCTTACATTTGAAGTATATATAATCGACTTTCCATGGTTTACTCAATTACTCAGTTATGACTTATGAGCCATGATGAACTGGCACTACTAGCCACTCAAGCTCTTACCTTTACACATTGTTCTCCAGCTTCTCCCATAACAAACAAAAGAAATATTTACAGTACTACTTTGTATTCTCCAACATATCTCTACAGTCTACATTGTGTTGTAACTTGTCGTTTGTTGTCACTTAGGAACTCCATTTACTGTGGATGCATTTCGGTACGGTGCTGTCAAAGGCTGCTCTGCCTACTTTCTTAGCCATTTTCATGCTGATCACTATGGTGGTTTAAGCAAGGCATGGACACATGGCCCGATCTATTGCACTTCAATCACAGCTCGCCTTATTAGAATGTGTCTCTACGTTGATCCATCGTAAAGTTTTTTTTTCCCTGTTTCTCTTAGTGTTTTTCCTTTTTATATAGGACTTTGTTAAGGTCTTACTTTCTTTGACTTTCATTTTTACGTTCTTTGCTTTAATTTGGAATAGATACTTATTTCCTTTGGAGTTGGATGTTGAACATGTGATTGATGGTGTCAAAGTGACACTGTTAGAGGCCAATCACTGCCCAGGTGCTGCCCTGATTCATTTCCACCTTCCTGATGGACAACATATACTACACACTGGGGATTTCAGAGCTTGTAAACGCATGCAAACTTATCCCCTTCTTCTAAATAACAAAATCGATATACTTTACCTAGATACAACTTATTGCAACCCAAAATACAGGTAATATGTGCAGTGTGCACCAACTAGATTTCTACAGATAATTGGAATTTGTGGAACTGAATTTTGAACAACTTTTGTACTTTTAACATCACAGGTTTCCTTCGAAAGAAGAAGTGACAAGCTTTGTTGTAAGAACCACTAAGGTCTGTCTTAAAAAGCAGCCAAAGACCCTCATTGTAGTTGGGGCATACAGTATTGGGAAAGAGTGTGTATATATTGCTATATCGGAGGCAATAAAGGTACAATACTTAGATTTTGCTGTTTAATGAATTTGATATYAGTATTTTCTTGGTAGGAGTGCTTTGATTGTTCTTTTTTGGGTGTGTATGTGTGTGTGCGTTTGTGTTGATTTGATATAAAATAAGGTAAGGGAGTGCTCTTTATGAAATATGTGTTGATATGACTTAGTGCTCCAAAGCATGATAGCTTTCTGAGGTTTTTAGTTAATCAAAACTCAAAAGTGCATGCCTGTGTAGAAATCCTTATTGACCACGCAGCATTTTAATCAAAAGATTGTTATACTAACTATTAGTAGCAATAGTAAAGTAACATAGAATTCTTGCCTTTGAAACTTAAATCAAACGTGCATGGCTATCATCTTATCCTGGGTCACTTTCTTTGACCCGTCTCTTCTTTTAGGGCTATACAGCTTCTTAAGCAATCCTCAAGTTTTCTTTCACTAGAATTAAAGTGAAATTGAGGTGAATATTCTAATGTGGCAATGTCTTGACTGTTACATTATGAGTTTAGGTGAAGATTTATGCAAATGCATCACGGAAAAGAATTTTGCACTCCTTTGACTGGCCCCAGCTTTCTAAAAGTCTTTGCTCCAATGGGAAAGATACCCCTCTTCATGTTCTGCCTATTTCGTCATTGAAACATGAGGTATTCTTCAAAACTGATGGAAGGACTATTCCTCAAGATTTTTTATTCACATCATCTTTTCTCCTTTTGATTTATGGGTTAGACCTTGAAGAATTACTTGAAGACATACCGGGATCAGTTTAATGCAGTTGTAGCATTTCGGCCAACAGGTAATCTTTCAGAATAATGGGAATAATGGGAACTGCCCTTCTCTATGATTTGCTCAGATCATTTTAACGGTTAACAGGACTTGTTCTCTGAGCTATAGGTTGGACATTCTCAGAATCTATTGGTAACCAGTTGGATCTAATTAAGCCCAATTCAAAGGGAAACATCCAAATATATGGTGAGACTCTCCCCACTCCCTGCATCTTCACTTGCCATTCTACTGTTGTACTTCTAGTATGAAAATGAAAATGAAATTATTGCTACTAGTTGTTTCCTTGATCTTCATTCTTTCGTGTCAACTTGTCAAGCAATTTAGTTTATGATGTTTATCACTTTATCCTGCAGGAGTTCCCTACAGTGAGCACTCCAGTTTTACTGAACTGCGGGACTTTGTTCAGGTTTGTTTTAAGTCTTGGWGTCTATTAACCTATGGCAGTATTTCTATTATTGGTRAATTTWTACTACTTTTATCCCCCTTTCCCCTACGAAATTTTCTGCTGATTTAAGTGCTACTGGAAAATGAATGTACCCCTCAAATGAAGGATAAGATTTTGTTTGTGCTGCTAGTCTGCAATTGGGACCTGACTGTCGTCTTTATTCAAATTTTATTTCAGTTTCTCCGGCCCAGCAAAATAATTCCAACAGTGAACATAGCAAATGCTGYTAACCGAGAGAAGCAGCAATCATACTTTAGGCAGTGGTTGAATGGCTGAGCTCTATAAGTGAAAGAACAGAATCAACAGATTGATCTAATTTGTGAGTTGCATCACAACCTGCCAAATGAATTCTAGCTTGGTTCATACGGTTGGACGACAGATGTTGGATTAATTCTTTAATCGATGAAGTTCATCAGGAAGTACAGTATTCAGAATGGGTCACTGCCCATTTTTGTTTTATGATTATCGGATATCAAGTGCCATGAGGCTCTGATTGATTCAAGTGCCATAAGACTGTTATACAATGCACTTACAGAAATTCTTATACTCGTACTTTGTATTTACTTGGGGCTGAAATCATATCTGTTGCAGTTTAACGCCCAAAGTAACTTGAGAAATGTAATCTCCCATTTCACCTATTGGTATTGTATATCAGCTCAGACTAGACAATTTTGTAATGTAAGAATTGCTCTCTATAGTCTATACACTCTGAATTTTGATTGCTCAACATAAGAGCATGCACATTGATGGGGCAACCTCATAATGGGTTCTACTTTCTCACTCCTCACCTTATTCTTCCAACTCATATTCCACTAACTTGGGTYACTAACTTAAGTTACTCCGTTATTTTTACTCACAATGGTGAGTCACCTCACCCTTACCTTTTCGACTATTCCTATACCCTACCTTTTATTTAATTAACTAGTATTTTGGYTCGGCGTTGCGCGGGTCATACAATATCCTTTTATTTTATTATGTTGATTAATTGTTTTCATTGTTTTTATATATGTGAAATGTGATGTACAATATAGTGAATTTGTGATCGTAAAAATAACTGAGTAATTTTGAAACTAAATAAAGGAGAAAATATTGTACTTCTTCTGTTTCACAATTTTCAGCGCATTTGAATTTTTTTCTTTCCACTATTCACAAGTAGATAAAATCTTATAGATATCAACATGTAGATATAATTATATACTTATTATTTTGTTTATGCTTCAAAGATTAAAGTACACAAGAAATTATTAAAATTATTGTTAAACAATAAAACTCATACTTCGTCTAGACTAGTGGTTAAAATCTCTTCTAAAAAATGTTTAAAATTTTTTGGTTAAAATCTTAAAAAAATTAAAGGAAATTATTCAAAAAGAACTAAATAGTGATATATTAAGTGCGCTTTAACAATAGAACAATATTTTGTTTTTAAATGAAATGTTAAACAGTTGGTAATGACATATTGATTGTGTCATATAGTCTTGAGTTCAAACCTTACTAAATACATATTTTTCAATTGAACAACTAAATCATAATCCTATGTGGCGCTTGACAACATTGGGAACTAATGACGTGGTGCACACATGTCACTACAAAGAGCTAAGGGTCCATGTGGTGCATGTACGGAGAGTTTGAGGGCCACGTGGCACTTTGACGGTGTTCTGAACACCTTTTAATAATATTTATAGATAGATTTACTTGGTCAATAACAATTCAATTAATTCGATACTTATAATTAATTAAATTTAGTTACTTTCGACCTTTTTTTAATTGTTACACTCTAATATTTTGTTTGATAGAATATTATTATAACATGATACTGTATTATTTTATAAAACATTACACGAATTTATAGATTACACACTTGGAACAACATAAGATAATTAAATTTCTTAAAATATACTACCTTCGTTTTTTTAGATGTACCACTTTGGGTTTTGTGGTTTTTGAGGCAAAATATTGGTGTAAGTGATTATGTGAGTAGATGRGTAATTTAATAAAGTATGTGGGACCCATAAATGAGAGAAGTAGAGAGAAAAAGATTGTGGACCCCAAAAAAATAGAAAGTAAGTGGGGATTATATGATAATTTATTGTGGTCCCCATGTCTTAAAAGGGAAAAAAAATCAAAGTGGAACAACTAATTCCAAATTTCCTAAAATAGAAACTGGGACATCTAATAAAAAAACGGAGGAAGTAATAAATTACATGTTACGATTATTTGAATTATGGTTGAAGTGATTCCAAACATGCTGAACTAAGTCGTTTTTCAAAGCTATGTGTGTCTCCCTATCTCGAACATTACCTCTATTTGTCATGTACCCAGCCAAACTCAACCCATTTAAACATCCAGCACGTACATTGAAATTTCGATTATCAGAGTTGTTGGATGAGCTGACTTCATCTTGAAGTTCGTCAACTATAAATTGTTGTGGATCTTGGTAATTTTGATATGTAYCCCGCTCATCTTCAACAATCATATTATGCATGATAATTCATGCCATCATAATTTTCCAAAGTATGTCTGTACTCCAAGCTAGAGACGGATTGCGTATTATTGCAAATCGGGCTTGTAAAATTCCGAATGCACGCTCAACATCTTTCCTCATCCCTTCTTGATGTTCAGTGAACAGCCTCTGCTTCGCGGTTTGAGGAAGTCGTATCGCAGAGATRAATGTAGCCCACTTTGGGTAAAGGCCATTTATGAGATAGTACGCTAAATTATACGTATTCCCATCAACGACATAACTAACCTCTAAGGCTCTACCTTCGCATGCCATATCCACAAATCATAAGAAGCTACAGCTTCTAATATTATTGTTTTTGTTTTGCTTCTTCCTTGGTACATACCCTTCCATGCTCGAGGACAATTTTTTCACTCCCAATGCATGCAATCAATGCTTCCTATCATACCAGGAAATCCACGTCGTTCACTTTCTGCAAGCAGTCGTTTAACATCGTTTGTGTCTGCCCTTCTTAAATATTGAGGACTGAATTGGTTTATTACCCCCCTTCAACAAAATGGACATGACCAAATTGGTTTATCACTCCTATCAACCGAATTGGTTTTTTGGCTAAAACTCGGATGACAAATGAACAAAGTTTAGAGGCTTTAAATAAAGAAAACAACTTGAATTGTTGGTGTACAATAATGCAACAAAGAAGAATCAGATAAATTATTGCTTTTGCATGACTTGATTTTGACAATAGAAGCATGCATAATTCTAGCGCACTAGCCCAAGAGGGTGATTTATCTGACTTGATTTTGACAATTCTAGCAGGTGCAATAATGATATATTACAGTGTAAATAGTGACGTATGATGCACACTATCCCATAAGGCYGATTAGTCTAATTTGAGTTTGACAACTCATKCATAGAAGATAAATAATGACTCAATAGAAAACAATGGTTTAATTTAAAATAGGAAAATCTTATATTGTTAAAYTTGAAAATCCCAGAAGATTAAGAGAATTTTCTAGCCTTTATCTATTTTTCTAAACTATTTTTTAGCCCAATAAATTATATGGGTAGAGGAGAATAAAACTCATAATTCCCCTACTTACTTATTTTAGTCGACATTCTTCAAAGAAAAAAACGCTAATTTTTATAAGTAATAAATATAAATCCCCTACTTAATTATTTTAGTCGATATTCTTCAAGTAATCTCTATTATATAAGCCAAGAGAGGAACAATGGTGTCCCCTTGGAAAAGACTTTCTCATCCTTACTTAACAAAAAAAAAAAAATATTACCGAAAATATTTTCAATCAATTCTTAATTCTAATTAGGTGTAAAAATTATGCGTTAAAGGAGAAAATTATGCCTAAAATATAAAATGACATAAACATACTAATTAAATCAATTTTCAATTTATTATAAACTAAAAGTTACTTACGGAGCAGTTTCTTTCTATTTCTAAATATTCAATTGCAATAACAATTAGATTCTCAGATCATTTTTTTAGCTAAATTTCATAATTGTCATTTGTATAAGTTGAGGCGATATATTTTATCAACCAATTAAGGCTCATAATTAATTTACAAAAATATACCGATGCGTGCATAAAGTACTAGTAAATATATATTACAACTTTACAAGGGGTTTAACATAATTAAGTCAGTATGACAAAGTGAAACGCGACTAGTGTTTATAAAATGTATTTCTTCAATTTATTTTCCAAAAAAGAAGTGAATGGACAATATTAGAAATTGAAAATTGAAAAGAATTGATTCATTTATTATTTGCAATCTATACACCAAATCAGCAATTAGTGGAAACACAAGAAAAGCTCCTCAAAAACCCTGAGGCGACGAGTACAAGTAAATAAAAAAGTAAAAATAAAGAAGATACATTCACAAGGCACAAGCTACAATCATGGCGGCAGCCAAGCATCAGGCCCTTGCCCGAACAATTTTCCGAGTATTTTCTCCGAGCAAATCCTCACTTTCAGGTATTTCATTTTTCTCTCTATCTCATCTCTTTTTCCATTTTCTCAATTCTATCACTCTACTTTTCTTTCTTGCATCTAATTACTTTRAATCTCTCCGATGATTATACCAAGCTTTAAGCATCCAAATGGATCCCCTTTTTTGTTATAATTACTTTTGGGTTTGCTATTTTCAGTTTCTGTTCGAATCCATTGTTGGCTTTGCTTTTGGTTTTCAAATTAGCGACTGCACTGCACTGCACTGCCTTCTTATTTGATGTACCTCATATCTCACACTGCCTCTAGGGTTAGCGATTTGTGTGTCGGATGGTGTTCGTTGCTAATCCTAAATTATGAATTTGGCACTGTTTGAAAAACCCAATGGTTGTGGACTTATTTATTTATGATTACCTTGAATTGGATAGTTTTTTACATACCTTTGATATTGATTAATTGGCCAAGTRTTCTARAGTCTTGGTTAATTATGGTTAGGAAAGCGGTAGGATACTCGAAAATTATATTGACCTTGAACTAATACGGAGTACAAAGTTCTTATAGGCAAATATCTTTGAGGTCATTGCAGATTTGCTTACCCCCTTTTCAACTTCCTTAAAGTTTGTGTATGACAATTAATGTCAAGTTATTATTGACATATGTTGAGCTGCCAAGTGAGCTCCAAAAACTCCGAATTTGTTTTTGTGGTATGCAAATTTTGCGCATCACATTCTCAAATAACGGAAGATTCATTCCTWTGTTTTCCATGTTGCTCCTCTATTAGTCCTCGAAGGCCTTTATGTTTTTAAGGATATGTTAATGATTATTTGGCCAAAGCTGTATATGAGCCTTAAGACAATCTGTTGTACTCCAAGTCTGTCTTGTCATTCAACAGCTTTTGATTAAGTGATGCTTGTCATCTTGTTAGAGTTGATACTTCTATAGTTACAGGAGTTCTTGCATCAATTTGCGTTAGAGAAACAAGCATTGTACGGGGATTCATGGTAATTTGTTAACCTTTGAGCTTTACTGTGGTATTTGAATAGAAGCCAGAGATAACCTTGATATAAAATTATAAATATTGTCGTAAAAAGATCCTGAGCCCTTAGCCTTGAAATAAATATAATTAGCAACTTGAAGAAACACTACTCTTACAATTCTTTGCTAACTACTTCCTTGACTATTGAAATCACAATCATCCCTTTGACACCGGATAGAAATTCAGCTCTAGTCATTAGACCTGTCTGTTTGTCTAGCTACTGCGTACATTGCTTCTTGCTTAAACTCCAAACATCTYGGGACTCTGCCTGCCAACCAGCATAAGGGCATTCATAAAACAAGTGTTGAGCAGTTTCTTCTCTCTGATTCCATAAACATGTAGAATCCCTAAATATAAGAACATAGACCAGTAACCTGTGAACAGTGCCAGTACAGATAAGTTTGTTTCATGATGCCAACCAAACGATGAAGATAATTCTAGCAACAGGATTGTTATTACAATCCATTTGCTTCCCGGTAACAGGATCAACATGGCCTTGCAGCAATTTATCACATCTTTAATGGAGTCTTTGTTGTGCTTCTGAAGACCAACCTCCACACTCCATAGGCATTCATGATCTCCTTACAATTAAATATCTTATTTATCATACAAGACATATTAGCAGTTGGCACAACACGTCTAGGAGGATCATTCCCTTCAACGTAGAAACTGTCAGCTCATCTCACTCACACTTTTTATCCTTTTTTCTTTGAAATTAATCAGTAGTTACAGACTTACAATTGGAGTTAATTTGTAGTTTTGTTGTTTAATCTATTTTTTTCCCAAAAAATYATGCTACCTGATCCGAACTTGTGATAATACAGATTCTCTTAGTAGCTGGAAAAGCAGTTTTGTGGGATCTAAGATCCATACAACTGCTGCTAAAGAAGCTGAGAATTCTGGGTCTCCAAAAATGACTTTTGTCAAAGGGGTCTTAGATGATGATAGGAATGACTTTGGAAGAG
>SNQN01001301.1:0-45627 GCA_008642245.1 Bassia scoparia
TCTCCCCTCAGTCGTTCGATCCTGAAGAAAAAACGCTTTTTAAAATATTGGAAATTACCGCCAAAATTGTAATTTTTTTTAAAAATTTCAAACTTAACAATTTTAAAAAGCGCTTTTCACAAGAAACGTTTTTAAAATATTGAAATTAACCCACCAAAATCTTGCCATGTTGAACCCTAAGTTTGATGGGAATGGCACTCCCAAAACCAAGAAAGCAACTCTATGTGTTAATATTCTTAATATGTTGTTGTTTAGTGATGTGTTTATTAGGTTCCAGTTTCAGAAGTCGAAATGAGCAAGAACATCCTTAGGAGAAGGAAGAAGTGCCTTGACTTAATTGGAGCTATTGGAAAGAAACTCAAGGAAGAAGGTTCGAAGTTCAAGGAAAGTTGAGCCTTGGAAAAGATAGGGACTCACATTTGGTACAGTTAGATTTAGGTTCTAAATGTATTGTTACTAACTTGGTAATGATTACATTTGAAATTATTGCTTCAAAGATAAAAAGGAAATAATATTAAGTTGTTGACTTTAATCTATAATGAATTTTAAATCGTTATTTTATGGAAAAAAGAATTTGTCCTAATATTAGCCTAGGATAATAAATATTGATTGATTAAAATAAAATCTTTTAAAAATATTAAAAGATTTATTTTTCTGTATCTAGAAATTTCTAAAAACTATATTGTTATATCTTTCTTTTTGATTAAAAACGTTTGATAGGATATTTCTGATTAACCGGTTGGTTAAAAAGAAATAGAAAGCCCTTATTAAAATAGGAAAAAAATCGGTTTTGAAGAAAACGCTGTGGCCAACGACTGGAAGATTTTTAAGGAACCTAAAAACGGCTATATGTTTGACTTAGTGGAGATCTGGAGTTATGGAGCTGGGTGGTCAAGTTCCCCACTAAAGCATTATACTCCTACAAAGAGGGAAGTAGTGTGTAGTGAACTTACTGCTTTGCCTTTCTACGCATTCATTGATCACCATTATAATTATTACTCAGTTGGAAAATTAACAAAGGACACCACCTTGAGCAAAAGAATTCCAACGAGCTTTTATTTCAAATATTGTGTAAGCATTTAGGATGTTTACATCGAGTTGTAAGTTGCTTCTTTCTTGTTTGATTGAAGCGTGGGGTGTTGAGAGAGATTCCTTAGCCAAGGGGATTTCATAGAAATCGAGTTTGAGAGAGTGTGACCAACATGGAAGGGGGTTGGTTACGAGGGTTCAAGGAAGTTCCTTGCTTGAACTTCGAGAACGAGTGTTCTTAGATTGTAATTAGGTTGGTTGCAATCCTATTATAATAAAGACGAAGTCCGTGTGCATCAGGGCCACAGGTTTTCTCTCCTTAGGCGTTTTGTTTGAGGTTTTCTGTGTTTGGAAAATCTCTTGCTCATGTTTCTTTTCATTAAGTTTCTTTTAATTCCGCGAAAAAGTCACTTAAGTTCCTCAATACAATTCACCCCCCCCCCTCTTGTATTGTTCAATCGAATCCACAATTGTATCAGAGGCTAAGTTCCTCATAGGACATCAAGGTAAACCCTGAAGAGAGGAACTGAAAACGATTGAACTGGATGGAAGAATGAATCAACGAGAGAAAGCTTTGAAGGAAGGATACTCTACCCAGAGACCTCCCATGTTTAATGGGAAATTCTATTCATACTGGAGAATTTAGAATGGAGATCTCTTCAAGGGCCGAAGAAATACCAGGACTTTTATGGCTTTGTCATAGAAGTGTAATTTTGAAATCACCAAAACCGTGAACCAATATGTTTAGTTTTCTAAAAACCTATGTCTGAATTTGAAAAAAAGAAAGATTTTGAAAAAAACTTGAATTGAATCCCTTTGCTGTCAAACTCCCGCATTGTGGTTTCTTGGAACCCTCATGAACACAACCGTGTCATGGGTGCAAGAACGGCTTAAGGAGATATGGGATTTGTAGAAGTAACACATGGAGGTACAAATGAAGTTAAGCCGATTCTAAGATAGACTTGTTAAGTCTAAATAGAAGCGCTTTGGAGATGGAACCCTAAGGGAAAACTATTCAAGAATATGTTTACACGGTTTACTAAAAACATCACTAATGAATAGTTCTCTCTTTGGCAAAGCACATTTCCTTCTGATAACAAGTTTAGGAGATTTCGTCGAAGTCTCCTCAAGATGAAAGGTGGAGAGCCTAAGGTAACTGCACCTCCAAGGGAAACCAAGGACTTCCACCCCAAGCTTCCAACATCGAACAAATTGGCTGGTTCCCTTATGACCCACGAGTTACATATTGGGTCCAGCTCAAAGTGAGCCTGAACAAAGGAAAGAACTTGGGCCCAAAATCTTGATGAGTCCGAGGAATTCTGAGGTCGATGAAGATGAGGCTGCCATGCTGGTTAAGAAGTTCAAGAGAATGTTTAATCCTAACAAATTTTCTAAAGAATTTTGTCAAGAAAACAGGGTGACCAATCTTGCATCGTTGTGGTGCAACTGATTTCATTGGTGAAAATTTCCCTTTGAATTTCTGGACAAAGAAAAAGGCAAACTTAAAGAGGTAAAACAAGATGCAAGAAGCGTTCCACCAAGTCAAGTGTCAAAAAGCACAAATGATTGCTGGGCATGGGGAGAATCAGACAGTGAAGATGGCTGGAAGCAACACCTGAAAAATGAACTGCTTCATCTGTGCTTGATGCAAGAACGATGATGAAACTCAAGAAAAGGAGGTATTCCTAATTCCTAAAAAATTACTTTACATTTCCTAAACAAGACTTGGTGGATCTAGTAATGGAATATGATGAAGACTGGAGGTATGTTACCCAAAGGGTTTCTAAGTCAAATCTGAAAAAAGCACTAAAGCCTTTTAAAGATCATTGTTCCTAAATTGAGATCACAGAACGGATGTTTGCAAAATCGATCTTTGATTGTTTACAAAAACCTTCTTTTAAAAGAACTTGTTGAAAACTCAAAACAGGAAAACATATGCTTTGGTATTGAGAATAGCTCAGTATAAAATGTGCAATGTTGGACAATAAGTGGTACAAGTTCCTTCCCCCAACCAATTTCATTCAAAGAATTCGGAGGAAACTTCAGGAGCAATTTTAAGGAACTCAAACTTGAAAAAAGCCAAACAATTGAGAAGGAACTTTGGAGGAACCCGTGGGAAAATAGAGACATAAGTCAATAATGTTCCGTAACCTAAATGGATTGAAAGGAAAGCTTAGGTTGAAAAGGAACTGCAAGGTCTAGGATATGTGCATGCTAAGCACAAAGAAGAAGAAGGGAAAATATTGATAAGATTTACCTAGCGTAACAAAAAGTTTACACTTTGGTGTGGTGGTTAAAAAACTGTCCCACTATGTAACAAACTTGCATAAGGGAAGCAAGGCTGCTCATAAGGAAAAACATAAAAAACAATGTGGATTAAGAAAAGTTTGAAAATGCTTTCTACTTCCTCTTCAAAGGGAACCCGAAGGAAACCCGGTCCTCATTACTAACCCTTAAGTTCTCTTTGCAGGTCCTAGTGAGGGGGAAACAACAACATGTACTCGGACAGTGGTTGTTCCAACCAACATTGACTGAGAGAAAAAATCCCAAAGTTCTCTCACTAGAGGGGCCTATATTGGTGGAACTGTGGACTTTCGGTGTGATTAAGGAAAGTAGAAGATCCTAAGCAAAGTAAGTAAGGTAGTCCAGTTTCCCACACTGTTTGATAATGTGTATTTTGGTCGAGGGTCTTAAAAACATAATCTGCTTAGTATTTCGCAATTTCTGCGACAAAGTAACCATTAGTAAATTTCACAACCGAAACATCTTGTCCACATCATTCAAACAAACCACCACTGGCTCAATTGTTCTTAAAAGGGAACAGAAGGATGGGAACACTACATAGTGATCTCAACACGTGTCCCAAGGAAAAAACAATCTGACCTTGTCAAGTGTGAATTGAGGATGATGCTTTAATTCTGGCCCACAAAAAGGTTGGGGACATGCAAGTTTTCTCTCTCATGAACAAGCTTACATTTCACAAAAACTTGGTGTTGGTCTTCCAAACGTCCAAGTTCCCTACATATGCAATGCTTGTGTGAGGGGAAGCAAGTTAGGTTCCATTTTTGTCATTTTCAAAATAAAAAACATTTGATAAACAACTAAGGCCAACCCTTAGATTTAATTCAGATTGATTTTATTTTGTGGACCAGATGGAAGAGTCCAAAGTAGAAGTGGAAAAAAGATATGTGTTGTTTATTGTTGATGATTATTCGAAGATTACTTGGTGTGAATCTTCTTTGCAAGGCAAAGATGAAACCCTCCTCTGATGAATTCGTCTGCGTTGCCAAGAGGACCAAAATTGGAAGTTAGATTTCAAATAATCCTATAAGGTCAGATCAGTGGAAACAGAATCGAAAATTACAAGTTTGATGAGTTTTGCAGGGAAACTGGAATGGAGCCATAAACTTTTGCTCCTAGAAAACCTCCGCAGGCAAAACGGATTGTGGAAAGGAAAAAAACAGGACTTGGAAGACATAGGCTAGAAACAATGTTGATAGCCAGTGTCTTGCTAGGAACTTTTTGGCCCAGAAAGCACCTCAATACTGCCTGCTATTCATTCAATCGTGTAATGCTTAGGAACCATATTGCTAAGAAAACTCCATATGGAAACTTTTTAAAGGCAGGAAAACCTAACAATCACACTTCAGAACATTTGGTTGTAAGTGTTTTTGTTCATGACACAATCTGTAAAGAGGAAAACCATTGGAGTAAGTTGATCGAGGCGTAGTGAGAAAAGCTGTGTTCCTGGGTTTTCTAAATTCATAGCAGGCATTACAGATGTACAACAAACTCTATGTGTGTGAAGGAAAAGTATTTTCATATTATTATTTGATGAACTAACATACAATTTTAATGCTCATGAACTAGAAAATGATGATTTGAATAGGTCTCGCAAGACAGCGGATGATCCAGATGAGGAAAATTCGGCAACCGTTCCCAAAGAAGAAAAACTCCTGCGGTTAGGTTGAGGAAAACAAACCTGTAAACACAGAAGTTTCTCCACCTAAATGCTTGAAGGAGAAAAAGTGTAATGAGGACTTGCTTGAGGGAAGCAGGAAGGAATAGAGGAAACTCCATGAATGGAGGCACCTCAGGTTGCGATTCCCGTGACGAATTTCCAGCCTAAAACCCTGGAACAACAAAGCTCTCATCCCACTGATTCATAATAGGTGGATATAAATAAGGGGATCAACTAAGAGCTCAGGTGAGAAAACTTCTGTGCCTTCCATGCATTTTTGGTCCGTTTGTGGACCGAAGAACATGAAGAAGCCCTAAAAGATGCTGACTGGGATTAATTTGCCAATGCAGGATGAACTGAATGAAAATTTTGAAAGAAATAAGGGTATGGCATTTTCTTGAACCTTACCTAAAACATAAATGTCATTGGGTTCTTTAAAATGGTTTTTTAGGAACAAAGCTAGGACGAATATTGGCACAATTAATAAAGAAACAAAGGCTAGGCTAGTTGTTAAAGGTTATAATTCAACAAGAAGTATAGACTTCGAAGAAACTTGCTCCAGTTAGCAAGGGTTTAGAAGCCATTCGAATTTCTTATTGCCTTTGCTTCTTTTATGGTTTCAAACTTTATTCAAATGGGATGTTAAATGCTGCCTTTCCTAAAATGGTTACTTTCAGGAAGGAAGTTTATGTTTGAGCAACCTTCCTGGCTTTGAAATTGAAAATTTCCAATCATTGTTTTCAAGCTATAAAGTTCTTTATGGACTTAGCAAGCCACCCAGAGCCTGGTATGAAGCTATTCTAAAAGTTTTCGTTTACAAAACGCATTTAAAAGAGGAAAAGTTGATTAAAAAAACTTTGTTTTTTAAAGCTGAAGGAACTGACCTGCTTGTTGTTCAATTATATGGGTTGATGGACATTTTTTTTGGTCAAACTAATGAGAAACTGTTGCAAGTTATTTTGCTATCTTATGAGTTGGTGAGTTGAAATGAGCATGAGGGAGAGTTTAAACTTTTCTTTCCTAAGTTTGCAAAGTAAAGCAAATGAGAGGGGAACCTCTATCATTCAACACAAAAAGTTATATCAAGGAACTTCTGAAGAAATATAAATTTTGATCAAGTCAAAGTCCATCATACTCCAAGGAAGTGGAACCAGATTTGGATTGAAGATTTTCCCAGGTATTTTTGTAACCAGAAAAGGTTATAGAGGTATGAATTGGTTCTTCTCTACTAACTTGCTATAGACCTGATATCTTTAGTGTAGGTGTGTGTTGCAAAGATTCAATCTTAAACCCTTAAGGAATCCACACCCTCTTGGCAGTTAAAAGAATTTTTCCGATATTTAAAAGGAACTGAAAACTGAGGTCTCTTCTATTCCTAAAAAGTGACAATTTTTGACTTTGAAAGGATTACTGATTGCTGACTACGCAGGTGATTTAGTAAACAGGAAAAGCACCTAGGAACCACTTTCAGTTTCCTCGGGTCTTTGTCTTGTCTCTTGGCATCAGAAGAAACCAAAACAACCTCAGAAGTAGCACTATCTACTGCTGAAGCTGGGAATATCCACTACTTTACAAAAAATACCCTTTCGTGTCGCCTAAAATGGCCTATCGCGTCGCCTTGCCCGTCACTATAGGCCCCGACACCGATAGGTTGTCACCTATCGCTCGCCTCTTAGGGCGACGCATAGTATGTTTATGCGTCGCCTCCTACTTTAAAGAAGCGACGCGATAGGCTACCTATTGTATACCTAAAACCATAATAGGCGACGCGATTTAGCTAGCATTATGCGTTCGCCTCTAACGTAAGAAGGCGACGCGAGTAGGAACATATGCAAAACACCCTCTATTATAAGAGGCGACGCGAATACGTTAGGCATATGCGTCGCTCTAAGTAGAGGCGGACGCGATACGTGGCATATGCGTCGCCTCTAACGTAGGAGGCAGACGCAATAGGGGGGCATATGGCAACGCCTCTTAACATAGAGGCGACGCAATAGGTGGGATATGCGTCGCCTCTAAGCGGTAAAGAGGCGACGCAATAGGTGGCATATGCGGTCGCCTCTAAACGTAAGAGCGACGCGATAAGGTGCATAGGCGTCGCCTTCTAACGTAGGATGGCGACGCGATAGGTGGCAAATGCGTCGCCTCTATCGTAGGAGGCCGACGCCGATATGGTGGCAAATGCGTCGCCTCTATCGTAGGAGGCGACGCGATAGGTGGCAAATGCGTCGCCTCTATCGTAGGAGGCGACGCGATAGGTGGTAAATGCGTCGCCTTCTTATCGTAGGAGGCGACGCGATAGGTTGGCAAATGCGCGCCTCTATCGTTAGAGGCGACGCGGCGATAGTTACTTACTGCATCAAATAATTAACCTAATGCGTCGCCTCATACATTGAAGGCATGCAATAGGCTTTCATGACATTTTTTTTTCAAATCTAATTATATATGCCAATAAACAAAAATACATAAAATAAATTATGATATAATCCAAATAAAACATTTTTAATATCAATTAAAACAATGCAAATACCATAGTATAGGAATTGAGACAACCAAATGAGTATTTTTAAGTTTTATCCTCCTAAAACAGTAACAATGAAATTACTAGCTCGGAGAGAATCCAAAAGTTTATTTGGAACGAAGTTAGAAAAACTACAAAACAATGATCAATAAAATATCTACACCACCGTTTCGCGGCATATCATCGACTTCGGCTTTGAGAATATGATTTGAAGAGAAATCCTATATTGCGACAAAAAAATCAGTAAGTTTAGTGAGAAAATTACAATGATTTAAATATTTATGAATAATATTGAAAAATACGAGATAAAATAATTAACTTTTTGCAATTTTTTTTCCATCATGGGATACACGGAGACAATTTACGCATAACGATCAATCACATAATAACCACACTCTACCATCCAGTTTAGGCAGTACAAAATCACATAGTAGCTAGTGGCATCACTGTGTTGAATCAAGCTTTCCACTCAAATCCGTGGCATCTTCAACCTAGCAGTATTATCTTGCCTTGCAATTCTTCAAGTTGCTGTTCTAATTGCAAATACATTTGTTCATTACAATAAGGCAACAAGTTGATGAATGCAAATCTTAAACCAAAAAGAAGTAAAACCACCGCACCTTTTGTTGGTTCTCAAATGTCACTCCCATCTGCTCAATCTGATCAGCCGATGCCTAAAATTGTGCATACAAAACAACTACACTTTAAACAAAATATAAATTCGGCATGAAACACTATTCATCTGCACTGAAGCAGTGAAGCCAGAATATGCTAACAAATGCGTGCATATATAATGGCAAACAAGGGAAAACTATAAGCTTTCAACTGTTAAGCAATTAAAGTGGAGATTGTTATACCTTCCGGTCACTTTCTTTCTTGTCTAGTACCGCTCTTTTGTAATATATTACTCCATTCTTTCTCTTCGTTGCCGCATAACCTCTAAATGTAAACAGCAAATTCAGCTAAATTAGAGCATTAATAATGGATGGCATTAACAATAGAGGTTATGACCTATGAGTTTCTTACCTCCCTTCAGTCTCTATTTCACCATAAGAATCCTTTTTCAAAGTTGACTTCATCATTTTTTGGTTAACCTGTGCAGTAGTTCAAATAATTACCATCTTCAAAGAATAATCAGTTACAGAATACCAACAGAAAATAAATTAACAAAATCCTCAATAGAGTATAGACAGGCAATACTTAATTGATCAGTCATTGCATACTGCCATGGCCATACTAAAAGTTTGGAAAACATAAGACAGACATTCAACCATAAAGATTTAAAATCCACAGGAACAAACCTCTGGCTTGTTTTTAATCCTAAGCCCTGGTAGCATAATCAAGAGTGCTCAAGGTCCCTCTAGACAATGCACGGCAGGATTACTGTTGCAATTAATGCATGTCTCGTGCGGTCTCCCAGTGAATCACGCAATAATCTGTGAGCTTGCTATCCCTATAAATATCAAAATCGGGACATCGCTTGGATCACATAGAGTCAACAGTTCGATGGCCTGCCTGAAAGTGATAACTACTATAGGTGAACATGCCCAAGAAATGTTCAACCAGGCCACTTATACTCGGTCTAGAGTAGAAACTTTTGTTGATCTCTCCGGCTTCTCTGGCTCGCCCTGATATTATTCAAATTGTGTATGTATTATATCAACAACACCGAAGTATTTTATTATGTCAAGTTCTTTTAGGCAGAGATGTTGGACGTCCCTAAGTTTGTGAAACTGGATGTAATCAACAAAAAGGAAAAAAATGATCTAAAACGTTAAAAGGACAAACCTCACGAGCCCCAGAACCCAAGAGATATCTCCAGAGCCTGCCCAAACATCCTTACACATGTAAGCTTTTTCTAAAATTTAGGGTTCACCTCCTAAAAAAGACCCAAATGAGGAATCAGGTTGATCAAGTAGAATTGAGAAATTTTTTAAAACGCTATCTTTGTGTTTCATTTCATTTCACCACAGTATTCTAAAACACTGCCATAGAGGATTAGCCTAAGTAAATAATATAACAACATAAGTGGCATTAACCACATCTATTCTCATTATTCTCTGTTAGAGTAGATTTTCTACGGTCGCATTCATTTTAAGCTCTAATTAATGGGTAGAACTTATGTTCATTGTAAATGAATGTATGAATGCAAAAAGAAAGATTACCCTTGGAGGCTCTAAATTAAGACTCTCATGAATTTAAAGTCTAGTGTATGACGGATTTAGAGGGAGTAGACAGAGGGTAGCATTAATTGCTTATGCAGTTAGATGCATCATTACTACGTTTTCACAAACAAAGTCAAAAAAAACAGGCCATGACTTTGTTTTTTTCAAATAGCATATTTGAGTTTCAAAAACTTACTTCATCTATTACCAATTTAATTTTTGAAAATCCAAAGCGATGAAATAGACTAGCCCAAAGATTACGACTGAATGATCCATGGCGAAGTAGACTTGAAGAGCTTTGAATTATGTAGGCACGAGGCCAAAACAAACGTTGATTTTGACCCCCTCTAAACTGCTGTTGAAATCAGCCATATGATCAGACACGGAATTCCCAATTTTGTTTAATACTTTCACATTGACAACCACCAAGAAACCAACAATTATGAAACAACACCAGAAATTTACTACATTCAACTTAAACAAAATTCAACAACAAATACGAGAGATTAAATTATTAACTATGTTAGTCACAACAGGAATAATATACCAATTCTGAAACTTAATTCAATCCAGTTTATGAGAGAGGAAGAGAATAAGTTGTGTTTATCGCTTTAGGCTTTGCAGCAAGTAGAAGCAACATCCCACAAATTTTAGCAACCACGACAGACCACCAATGAAAGGTATAGCCAAGCGCTAACGCACAACCGAATGGCGCACACATCCCTAAACAATTCAACCTATACAAATAAAAACACAAATTCAGTCCAAAAACACGCTGATTCATCACGGGAAAACCATCACCTCTATATAGAGCCCAAAACCACCCAATTCAACCAAAAGACGGCCAAAGCCCCTAAAACAACCTAACAAAATTATAAACCCAGAAAAACCAAAATGAAAAAAATTTAAAAGATTTTGCAAACACAAGAAACAAGCAATCATAAAACTACAAAAATCGAACAAAAATTAAATTAAAACTAAAATCGAGCAAACAGAAAACTTTAAACACAAAAACTAAATTAAAAACAAAAATTTCAAAAAAGCTTACAAATAGGAAAATCGAAAATGAAATCAAACTGTACCTCAGAATAATGAGCGACGAATCTTAACCAATTGAAGGACGAGACCTGCATGCTTGGTGGCGATGACTTTTTGGAAGTGGACTTGGAGCAAATAGTTTGGGATTGGAGCCGACACTTGAGGAGTTAGGGTATAGCAATTTGGGGTAAATGATAAGAAGTAAATAAAAGAGAGTTAGGCTTTTTTTCAAGTATAAAGTTAGGGGCTATAGCTTTTTTTCTTTTATTTCCTAAATCAATTTCAAAGATATTATGTTTAATTGCAATTTCAAAGATTTATGTTTAATTGCAATTTCCTATTAAATCTATTCGCGTCATATATTACCTAGAGGCGACGCGAATAGATTAATATATCTAACGCTTCATATCATAACATTACAGGCGACGCCGATTAGGTCCATACTACATTAGAGGAGACGCAATAGCGTATCTAAACACGTTCCAATATTAAACGCTTAGAGGCGAGCAATAGGTACGTCTACCGCGTCATAATTACATTAGAAGCGCGCAATAGGTTAACATATTAAAGCCGTTCATACATTCTACCATTAGAGGCGACGGGAAGGTTTCATGTCTAATGCGTCATACATCTACAAGACCCACATCACTCACTTACATTACTTTAGACGGCGACACTTATGGTTATGTCTAAGCGTCATATATTTATCATTAAAGGACGCGATAGAGTTAATTATATCTAACGTGCTATATTATTTAGAGGCGACGCGATAGCGTTTATGCTAATGCATCGCCTATGATACATTATACTGACACGAAACTTTATGGTCCGCCTCATTTTCTAAGGTGACGACAATAGGTTGTTGAAAAAATTATTCTTCAACCTCTACTCGCGTCCAACATTATAAAAACAATGCGACGCGATACTTATGCGTCGCCTATTCACAAGTGGACCGCCCTCTTGTAGTTACTGTATGTAGCTGCTGCTGACTGTTGCTCTCAAGTTCTTTCTGGATCAAGCCAACAACAACTAGGTTATGGACTGAGGTAATGACTTCGATACATACAGTCCATCTCCCACTGCACCATCAAATTAAGCATATACATATAAGGACATCAACTTTTTTGACAGATTATGTGAAAGGCTTAACTCAAATTAGATTTGTGAAACTGAAATCAAGTAGCTGATATTTTGAACTAAGCCATTAGCAAGAGGAAGATTGAGGAGTCGCATGAACTGGGATATTCAATGCTTCCTGAGAGGTTGTTCCAATAATCTCCCAAGGTATATCTTAAACACTATGATGTATATATGGTTTCAGCTCATGCACAATTTTATGTGAATAGCATTACTCCAAGTAAGTGRATGTATATTTCTTGTGTGTTAATATGAAACCACTTGTGAAAATTGAAAGCATGCAAAAATTGTGTAGTCTGATAAAGTGTAAAGCCCAATTTGCTTTGTTCAATAGTTCAAGTTCAATTATTATCCTAAACACAAAACAAATTATTTTATAATTTTTTTTCGGCTAATTTCAAAAATTAAAATCTCAAAAATATTCTTATCCAAATTAGCTGTATTGCATTCAAAAATTAAATCTCCTAAATTCTCTCAACCGGAT
The DNA here is from genome assembly GCA_008642245.1 of Bassia scoparia. Classification (NCBI taxonomy): domain Eukaryota; kingdom Viridiplantae; phylum Streptophyta; class Magnoliopsida; order Caryophyllales; family Amaranthaceae; genus Bassia; species Bassia scoparia. The sequence goes on from SNQN01001301.1 coordinate 12,336, forward strand.
GCAAAATATATTTGGTTCATTGCATATAAGTATCCAACCATACTTGTCAAATCAATTGAATCCAAGAGAAAAGAGTTACTGACCAAACTTAATTACCCTCTTCTCTTTAGACCGCACAAATTCATCCCCTCTAATTTTCACCACACAAATCAAAACGTCACCATCACCTAATATTTAAGCATGCAAAACCCCTTCCTATACCCACAGTACTCTCAAAACTCATTGAACTCTCAAAACTTCTCATCTACAATTCAAACAAAACCCTTATTTTCTTCCCAAAACTTACACTTCTCACCAATGGATATCTCTCCAATGGACACAATGTCCTCTGACCCTAAAATGGATGCAAGCAAGGCCATCGTTGAGGGCTGAAATAAAAGGAAATTCGACGAAATCAAAGGTGATTGGGAGGAGTTGGGTGATCAGATCCCCATGGAAGGAAAATCTCATGTCCGGGSCAGAATTGAAGCAAGATGCACAAACTACATGATGGGCATGGCCATCAATCTCGATTGGTGCAGGGCATGTAAGTTCACACAACTTATTGATATTCTAGAATTTCAGGGTTGGACAAACTTGTTTGAAATTGGTTACAAAAATGAGCTYTCWTACATAATCYTGGATCAGATTAATAAGAGTTTTACAAATGATAATGAAGTCTGTTCTGTTAAAATTAAAAATAGAACTATTGAGTTTACTGCTAGTGACCTAAGTGAGGCATTTGGAGTGCCAAACGAGGGTTTTGATGATTATTTTAAAGGTGCATATGAAGAAAATGTTGATGGTGGTAAAGTGAGAAAATCGTATGAGGGAGTCTGCATTGATAGTATGGTTGAGTCAATTGGCGGTGACCCTAGTCATGTTAAAACCAACCACAAAAACTTCTCCCCCATTCAAAAACTGCTTTTTCATCTTGTCTTCCGTTCCATAATTCCAAGAACTCAGCACAGAGATGAGGCAAACCACTTGGATGCCCTTCTCATCTACTGCCTTGAAAACAAAATACAAATCAACTTCCCCTCCTTAATGATCAAACACCTAACCCACTGTATATCTAAGAACTTGAAAATTGGGTATGGTAACCTCCTGATGACTTTCCTTGAAAGCTTTGGGATAAAAGAAACCAAAGAAGTCATCACAATGCAAAGAAACCACTTCATTCAATCCAGTACCTTACTCAGACTAGGGTTACTCGTCAAAGATGGGGTGTGTGTGTTCAAGGAACAGGAGAAAGAGGAGGATGAGGAGGAGGAACAGAAGGTTGCTGAGAAGGAGGAAGAGGAGGCTGATAAGGTGAAGACTCCTGAGAAAACTGTGACTACTGTGGACGAAAAGAATGAGGATGAGGAACCACTCATCAAGTCTGTCAGTCGCAGAGGAGGCAGAGGCAGAGGAAGAGGAACAGGAGGTGCACTCAGAAAGAGTGGGAGGAACACGAGGAAGGGCGCTGACAAGGAGACCGTGCAAAACTTCTTCAACCTGGATGAGGATGAGCCAATGAAGGACGAGTCCAAGGCGGAGGAGCCGCATAAGGAGGAACTAAAGACAACTGAAGTTCACCCTTCTCCTCCTGCTGCTGTTGAAACCCCTGTTCTGGAGAAACAAGGGAGTGACTCTATGGTACGTACTGGTTCAGGCTTTGGCACCTTCAGTTTCTCAGTCATTGAGGAGCTGCAGGGACTTAAGGATTCTGTTCAATCCCTTCATGGCAAGCTGGATCAGGTGCTCATCAGGTGTGTTCAATCCCTAAGTTTTGATGAATGGCACTCCAAACCAAGAAAGCAAACTCTATGTGTTAATATCTAATATGTGTGTTTAGTGATGTGTTTATAGGTTCCAGGTTTCAAGAAGTCMAAATGGAGCAAGGACATCCTTAGGAGAAGGAAGAAGTTCCTGTGACTTAATTGGAGCTATGGAAGAACTCAAGGAAGAAGTTCGAAGTCAAGGAAGGTTGAGTTCCTTAGAAAAGATGACTCGACATTGGGTACAATAGATTTAGGGTTCTAGATGTATTGTACTGCTTGGTAATGAAACATGAAATATTGCTCAAAGGATAAAAAGGAAAATAATATTAAGTTTGTGATTTAATCTATTAATGAATTTTAATCCGTTATTTTATGAAAAGATATTTGTCTAATAAAGCCAAGGATAATTGTAAATATGATTTGATAAAATAAAATCTTTTCATAAAATATTAAAGATTATTTTTCTGTTAGAATATTTCTTAAAAACTATATGTTATATCTTTCTTTGATTAAAACGTTTTTGAAAGGATATTTTCTGATTAACRGGTTTGTTAAAGAAAGCCCTTTAAAATAGGAAAATCGGTTTTGAAGAAAACGTGTGCCAACTGACTGAGATTTTTAAGGAACTAAAACGGCTATATCTGACTTAGTGAGATCGTGGAGTTATGGAGCTTGGTTGCATCAGGCCACAGTTTTTTCTCTCTTGGCGTTTGTCTTGAGGGTTTCTGTGTTTGGAAAATTCTCTTTGCTCGTGTTTCTTTCATTAAGTTTCTTTTAATTCCGCGAAAACTCACTTAAGTTCCTCAATATAATTCACCCCCCCTCTTGTATTGTTCAGTCGATCCAACATGGCGCCAAAGTATACTATTTACAGCGCTTATTAGAAGCGCTTTTAATCTTTTAGAAGCGGTATACTTAATGAAAGCGCTTCTGGAAGCGCTTTAAATTCTTTCCCAGCGCCCCCATATTAGAGCGCCTATGGAAACGCTTTTAATAAGCATTTTCAACGCTTTAAAAAGCTTGTTTTTGCGTAGTGGCATGACCGACATTCGGCTTGCCATGGACAAATAAGAAACGAGCAAACAAGTTGATCGTAATTGCACGTCTACGGTAAATTCTATGGCAAGAAGCTTCACTAGAGATATAGTAACGATCAGCAGTATTAGGAATACAAGGGAGACTTACAACAGGCCAGTCAATAATAGCACCAAGTTCCTCAGGAAAAGGAACAATTTCCTTGTCCCGAAGACGAAAACAAAGGTCCCACAGGCTTATAGCAGCATAAAGAAGGTTTGTATCGAGACTTACATACCTTAAAGCCAAAAGAAAATCACAATTCAGCCTTGCAAGGTCCTCCGTGTCATGAGTATCCAAGCTTCGAAGCACATCAATGAAAGCATTAGCAAAGTCTCTCTCCATTTGATTTGTTGGAAATATCTTTGATGTAATGAATTAAATGAAGTTCAAAGCAATGTAAGAGAGGTTTTTAAGCACTGAGGAGGTTGTAATAAATGATTTAGGGCGTGCATAAACCCCTATTTATAAGCAATAAGGCCAATTAAACTTGCCGAAAATCAAAAATCGAACAAAAACAGCTTGATTATGGGCGTAATTGTACCCAGCATGGACACTATTACACCCAGTTTGAGCTATTTTTGGCTAATTTTGCTTCATTCAGTTGTTCCCATGCACGATGGCATGTAGTTCTTGGTCCAATCTAAGTCCTACCCTGCATTTTTAAGGAGGAACACGCCGACATTCGTCTTAATAACGCAACGCAACATACACAGCAACCCGAGGCGATCGATGTCATCTTAGAAGTTTAATTACATGCATTGCACATAGATAGACAATTGGCTTTTGTAAATTGTAATCAAAGCTCGACATTACAAAAACGAACTATGTCTTCAGTCGTACACGAGTTTAGTCATATTTACACAAGCACTCGAGTCTAAGCTAGAATCGAGTCAAGACGAGTAAAGTCAAGCAAAAGTCAACAAATGAGTCTAAGCAGGTCTAAGCTAAGTCCTAAAAAAATGCAAAGCTAGGGTCCCCCCTTACCCTACAGGTGACAGGTACATCAACTGCTTGCGACAGGTCGAAAAACCAAGTGATGCTAGCACCAGCAAGGTAGACTCATCAGACAGGGAGAGGAACTACAGTAGAGGTTCCCGGTATGGAAAACAAAGACGAGGGTCCAAGCTGAGAACATGAGGTCGAAGCTCTGCCCTAGTTAGGGACCGGTCTCATTTGTACGATGCCGTCGTCATCAACATCCTCATCGTCGCCATGACGAACCTGCACAAGGATTTCCAAGTCAAAGACGGTTTCCTAACCCTACAAAACATTGAACTCACAAGATTATGTGCACTTACCGAGTCTCTCAACTGACAGTAGGCATATTTCAAGGCATCTATTATTCCCAACAGCTTCATAACGCATGCCCAAGGCATCTATTTCGCAAAATAAGCGAATCAGCACATGAGCGAGTACTAGTATGAAAAGGAAAAATCGAAGTGTTCACGACTTGACCAGCTCCAAGGGGCATCGAGTTTAAAGCGCGCCTAGCTGTCGGAGGAGCAATCCCAATAAACTGTTCTAGGTCAGGACGGATCCTCAAGTCAACGAAGGGGATCTCACCGATATCATAATCAGGCTGCACGACCCAAGTCAAAGTTAGTGCACAACCAGCAGAAAGCAAATGCAAAGAAAAGGTGTGGATAAGCAGGACTCATAACTCGGCAACTAGCTCGACTCGGGGGGGCTAGTCGTTTCTCCACGAAACGAGCATAGGAGTCGTAATCCCTGTAACCATGCAGGAGGCGGTACTCTACAGCCTCACCATGACTCAAGTCGTTGGATAGCGTGGTGACCAACAACTCCTCATCCATCAAAGTGATAGAAGGATCCTACGACACTACAGGTACAGAAAGGCTATGTTGCCTCACTACACTTACCCCGAGGTACCAGACAGGCCCTTGAGGTCCCCAAAAAAGACACCGCCCTTGGCAAGTTGAATTGCTGCAGCGAGCCCCCTCGCTCTCGTATTCCCCACTCTCCTCCTTGGGCGCCACTTCAGTTGCAACAAAATGTGGTTAAAAATCACAAAGCAATCAGTAAAACCATACAATTAAAGATAGCGCAACTCACCTTAGCTGGGTTCAGGCAGCGAAGGATCCTCCTCAGCTGTTAAAGCCCACCGGTCCAAGATGGAGTGTCTCGGGGTGTCCACGGAATCATCACCAGCCATCTAGCAGGCTGCACCTGAGGATCCAACCTAGGCACCAAGCCCATGCATGGAAAGTACTCGTAAGCCCAGAATTGCAAGTACAACCAATTGGGTCAGGCAACAAAAGCAAAGTAAATGCAAACAAAGCGGTAAAAGTCAAAGAAAATTACCTCGAGCACTCTCTAGCAGCCAGCCACTGCAGGGATCGCAGCGCCATCTACCTGACGACACTATAACCTCATAAAACGCATCAGAGCAGCATAACCGAATCCACCCTTGTCATAGAAAGTTCCTCCAGAATAGGGAGAAAATGAAGCTGAATTCTTTTTACCAAGCCCTTATTAGGACGAAATGCCGTGCAAAGCATCACCATGCTAAAGATCCTAGCTGACTGCTCATCAGTGGTGCCTACCAGCTCCAGACCCTCCATGAGCACGCTCTGTGATGCTCGGTTATCCATGCTCTCATCTCGTAGGCAAGAAGCAATCAGACCCAGCCACTCGTCCAAACGAGGATCCGAAAGCCTGATCTTGTCATCAAAAGGGACTGGCTTTTCAGTGAAAGCAAGCCTAGTCAACATAGCGAAATCGTACAGGGTCACAGCCATTTCCCCCACGGGAAGTGAAAATGTTCGTGGTATCCTAGAACAACTCCATCAGGCCGAACACCGGAATCTTGGGAGCAAGTGAATATGAATGACTGACCAGGTTACGAACAAAATCTTGGAAGCCACATCACTCGAGGATGTCCCATACTCCTCTATGGCGATCGAATAACTCTCTACGAAAAAGATCACCAATCGTATGGGAGGTCCCGTACGTCCGAGTACAGTAATCGCTCTGCACAAGATATGACACAAAAAAACTTAGCAAACGAGGCAAAACAAAAGAAAAACAAACAAGTGAAAGCAACAAACTCCTCCATTCCTCGGACGGATTGAAAAGTGGTGATTTGGGGAGCAGCATAACTCAAAGTTATCCCAGTTAGTCACCCTTCATCTCTGACGGGAACAACACACTTGCTTTCCTCTTCGCACTGTCATGTTACAAGCAGAATGTCGCAAAGATTTAGAAAACAAACGGGCAGCATAACGGCTAAATAATGGACATCTTGCATATAAACAAAAGGCCCTCTAGGGGCTTACAGCTAATCAACACAACCATGGTCGAACGAAATGCAAAATTTCCTAGCATTTGGAACAATAGGCAAGCAAGTAGAAAGGCGAGAAAGAGCACTTCTTCTCCCCATTAAATATGCATGCCTAACGGAATGCACAATTCCACTAAGACATTCTGTATGCAACGAGGATATCAAGAAGGTGTATATGCTCACTCATATGTCATAATTCTCAATTTAGCAAGCAATCACCTGAAAATGTGTCTCCCCAAATGAGTAATCCGTGATGAAACATACCGCGTCTCGCGTTTGTTTCGACTCAGAAAAGATGCTTTGAACTCACGAAAGTTGGAAATACGTGAGGTCGTACTCGGAATTATTGAGCAAAGGTCACTACAAGGCAAACATATTTTCCTTCGTTTTTCTTGATAAATCAAAGGTTTCGAAGGTTTTCAAAGGTTTCAAACGAGTTAAACTGGCGATCCTCGTGCTTTTGTTTTCCATCATGTGCGTCACATTTTTCTGAATCCCAATATTTTTAAATTATTTTCTGATTTTTCTATGATTTTCTATGAATTTTGCAATGTTTAAATACGCAGAATACGCAGAAAATACGTGAATAATTAGAAAAATACTCCGGAAATACGTGGAACCTTCTAGAACATCCTAGAAATCCTTGCTTGGAGAGCAAGGGTGTCTAGGTGCATCGAATCAAGGGAAATCACGAATAAAATCGGAGGAAATCGAAATATTTCGAGGTTTTTGGAAAGTATATACGAGAGCATGAGCGTATATACGCAGGTGATGAGCGTATATACGCTCAACGAGCGTATATACGCTCACAAGCTGCGTATATACGCTCAACCCATCCATACGTTTTTGCCAAAAAATTATACAAATTGAGAAGCGTATATACGCTGGGAATGAGCGTATATACGCTCCTCACCTGCGTATATACGCTCATCTCCAGCGTATATTCGCAGGGTTTTTGCCTGCCTCGTTTTGCCTCGTGCTATAATACTTGCATGCCTTGCTCAGTCCGGACACACCTTCATACGCACAATTCACCTCTGACACCTTCACTTGACACGACTTTCAATACACTTCACACAGTCACGAGACACATCTATACACTCTCAAAACACTCAAAACACATTCGATTTCAATTCAAAGCATCGATTCTCTTCGAATCAACAAGCGAAATAAGGGTATAAATCTGAGATTACTCACCAAAAACCTTTCTTTCACTCTTTTAATTCTTTTTGTCACTTTTAATTGGATTAACTATTGTTATGAGTTTTAATTCAATTAAAGCAATGTAGAAACTCACCTCTTAATCGTTCATGTAAATATGTAGTTTTTCTTAATATTTTCTTTGTTTCCTTGGTTTTTGGTTTTCATTATTATCTATTATATTGTCATACTAACGCGTTTGTTTGTCTCAATAGCAATTCAATCGAAAGGCGATTCCTTTGAGTTTTTAGTCTAACAATTTGATTGTTTGCAGTGACAAGGTGAGGAGGACACATATACATATTATTATGCCTTACTAACCTTTGTTTTCATGTCTTATGTATATATATTCAATCACACTTGTATATATGCTTAAACAGAACCGGAATTTAATCGTTTGTCACATTAAAGTCAGATAATCATGGATGACCGGTTTCTAAGCACCTTATTAACATTGACTAACAATCAAGTGACCGCCTTATCCATTGTAGAAGTCTTGGTTTGTTTATAATAGCAACCCACCTAGTAATCAATGCACTCTCAAAGTCAAATCAATAGGCTCTTTTGAATTCAATTGTTATGATTTGTGGAATACAATGAGACCGAGTAGAGGCCGCTACATGCGGGCGAATTGGGTTACAGATCTGATTCGTACCATGTCCCGAACCCACGACTGGTTACTTGATTGACGTGGGGCCATTAATTTGGCACCAATGTTTCGGGCGTCCGTGAATAACCTATATAGGCACGGTGGCGATCCCTCAATTCGATGACACACCCCAACGCATTCACATGCGGATTCCATGGCTCAACTCCATGACACTGAAGCTGAGGTCGCCCCTTGCCTAAGCGGGCGCGAAGCCCTACAGTTTTTGGCGACTTCACGGGGATAATCACCATTTGGTGAGTGGACAGACTTGAAAGTCTCGTAGTTCCATATTCATAATCAATTGAATTTTGCTTGTGACCTTCGAATAGGGTCATGTCTTAGGCACCTTGGTCTCAATATGGGCATGTTCTATGCTCGAGATCACCTTAAGGGGGATTTTATCTTGGTTGCATGTGGTTAATTGATCACATGGCTAAGGTAAGTCCTATCCCGCCCATGCCGCGTATGCACGTGTTACGAGATGCGTGCATATAAGGGGTATCTCGGCCATACATCACCATATTGTGGTGGTGAAATTGGACCCAGCTCTACTCTTAGGCATGGTACACTGTCAGACTTAACCAAGCCGACCTATAGTTCACTTAGATCCTGCCTTAAGTGAATAAAATGGTTTTGTGTTTCATCAATGTGCTTGTTAACTTGTGACTCTTTGTTCAGTCCAATTTCTTAACTAAGCCCAGTCCCTTAATCTATGGTTCAAGACATGAAGTTTAACGATCCATTAGGCCCATTTCAATCCCATTCAATTTCAAACTCCTTTCGACTAGAATCTGGCTTAGGTTCGATTCCAATCCAAGAGTCTTAAATCTGACTTAGATTCGACCTTTGAACCTTAAACCTAGATTAGGTTCAATCAATTCAATTCAATCAATTCAATTCAATTCCAATTCAGAACCTTAAATCTGAATTAGGTTCAATTCAATTTCAACCAAGAGCCTTGAATCTGAATTAGGTTCGCTTCAACCTTAAAACTGAACTAGGTTCGATCATAGACTCAACCCTAGGAACTTTGATTCAAGGCTAGGCCCATTCAATTTCAAGTGGCTCGTAGGTCTAAGAGGTCCTTAATTCTGAAATAGGCCCATCTTAGGTTTGAATCTTCTCGAGTCTAGCACCTTAAATCAGATTAAGGTCTAGCCCATTCAAGTCTACTTTCGAGCAGTTCCTTAAGTCCAGACCTCAAAACTGAGTTTGGTTTGTTCTTAAGAGTTTTCAATCTTTTGTTCTAGTTCTAAAGTGTAATTTCTTGATTTCAGCAAGATAGCAAAGACTCGCAACTTGTCTCTGGGCCCAGAAGAGTAACAAGAAGCCAAACCGACGCGCTCCTGATCACCAAGACACTTCATGGCAAACATCGAGCAACAGCTTAACGCTATTCTCGAAAGCTCAGTCGGTGAATTCTCGCCTTGATGCCCAGAAAAGAGCATTGGAGCTGAAAGAAAGACGACCCAGAAAACCTCTCGAGTCTGACGGGAGGGAGAAGACGATGCTGAAACACCATTCCTCCTCCAAAGACTGAGACGGAAAAAAGGGTGAGAAACTAGAAGAGTTGGTCAAGAGAATGTCCGAGATTCAGTTCAAGGGCCTCGTGTTGCTGATTATGAGATTAAGGGCCAGCTTCCTAAGAAGTTTGTCATTACTCGATTACCCAAGTTCAAGGGACTGAAGACCCAGAGGACCATCTCCGCACTTTCAACATCTCAATGGTCCTTAAGGGAATGAGTAAAGAGCTATTCACTTCGGTGTTCCCCATTACTTTGGACACCCATCCATCCAGTGGTTCAAGACTCTGAATCAAGCCAAGCTCGATGATTGGGAAATTCAAACACGAGTTCCTAAAGCAGTACAGGTACAATTCCCAGCTTCCTGTTGGTCTCCGTGAACTAGAGGCACCAAGCAAGGTGAGAGAGAAAATTTCTCTACTTTCCTTAATAGGTGGAGGGAGAAGGCGCTCAAATGACAATCGACCGAATGAGGAAGATCAAGTTCGAATGGTCATCAAGAACCTTCAGCCAAGTATCGAGAGCCGTCAAGTTCCAAACCCATTGATTCATTTACTAGGCTCTACAAGGTTGCCTCCTAGTTGAGGAAGATGTTCAAGCCCAGAAGTCTAAGGGTAACGGTGGGGCTTTAACAAGAAAGGTGGCTCCTCCTTTCAACACTGATCAAATCCACACATTACCAATGACAACTCTTCATCATCCTGCTCTTTCACAACAGGCCTCGAGGACCACCAAGGACATTTCTCCCATTGGTATGACTTATGAGCAGCCTTTGATAGATTAACTGCAAAGGTGCACTTGCTCCTATGGACCACTCCAGACCCTTCAGATGATAAGAAGTCTAGGAATGGGAATCCCAATGCTTATTGTAAGTTCCACCAAGGAAGGGTCACACCACTGAGAACTGCATCGTTCTGAAGCACAGGATTCAAGACATGGTTGAAGATGGTCGCCTCCAGTTTCTCCAGCGGCGAAGGATAAGATCAACATCCAACCAACCCACTTGCTAAACCATGAGTCACCCAAGCGTGGGTTAATGATCCATGCGCCTTCTTAGAATTGAGTCATCGAGCCAGTCCTAGCTATGTGTCCCTTTCATTCCTGTCTTTTGAGTCTATGTAGTCTTCTAAAGAAATAAGCCATGTATGTTTCAATTTTCTTTCATCAATAAAATGATTCATTTGGCAATATATTTTCTAATTCTATGCAAGTCTCAACACTCATTGGCCACAATTGGTTAATCTATGCTGATTCAATCATTTAATTTGAACAATGCCCAGAGAGGCCTTCTTTCACAGCTCCACAAAATGACCCCTCCCTCTTCCTTTGTCACATCAAATCAAAAACCCTTGCAACCTTTTGAGCCACAAACACTATCAATTAGCCTATCTTTCTTTCATCACCCACATCTACCTAACCTTTGGACCAAACTGGCGTAGGAAAAGACACGTGCAAAAGAAAGAAAAGAAAAAAGAAAAAAATGGGCAAAAAAAAAGCAAAAATCAAAGTTCAATACCAGTCATCACAAATGCAAATCAATTTCAAAATCCAAATCCAAAGTTCAAAGCCCAAAACAAAAAAGCAAAAGTCTAAAAGCACACTGCGCACCGTGGGTCACTTCGTAATCATCAAGCTTTTCAACCCTCAAACCACAGCCTCACATTACAACCACAAAAGCCCTCTCCACACGAGGCATTGTCCAAATCATAATCAGAACTACGTGGTCTGATTCCGTAAGGATACGTAGAAGCTCTTCTCGAGGTTCGACCGCATTAACATTAAATCATTTGAGGCCTTTTGATGCTTTGACTTGCTAAGAATTTGATAATGGTTTTGCTAGTCTAGAACCTGACATAGACTCATGTTTGAACCAACATCATTGGCCACCTCGTATCTAGCCACATCTTTGACCCCTAGTCACAAATTTGACCCTTTTTATTTCTCGACCATAGCCTATTCTTTGGTACCTTCAAGGACTCATTGACTCAATCCCAAAGAAGTAAGCCACCTGACCTTTGGTCAGTACATCTTGTTGGGGAATCATCACAACAATCTACCCACCTTCCCTATGTTGACTCTAAGCCGTAAACCACGTTGTCACAAATCTCGCTGGGGGGCTCGTTGTCATCATGACTCCTTAATTCCAGTTGGTCGTCTCCTAAGGCCCTATTACGGTTCAAGTCTTTTGCTATCAAGTGGAAATCCTGAAACACTTTTGACCCTGTCTCTTTCATCAAAATCACTGTCTCGCAATGTTAAGGCAAAGTCACGTCCAAATGTCACCTTTCCCTAAGTCACTCTTCAAACGACACTCTTCATTGGCACTTGGTACTAGGATTAGACTCTAGTATCGTCCTTTCATGTCTAGAACCGACCTAGACAAGACTCTTTCAAAGGCTCATTCAAACATGTCTGAATCAGACCTAGACAAGTCACTTTCAAATCATGTCTAGAATCAGACCTAGACAAGACACTTCAAATCATGTCTAGAACCAGACCTAGACTGGACTCTTTCAAATTCAAAGACTCTTTCAAATCATGTCTAGAATCAGACCAGACAAGACACTTTCAAATCATGTCTAGAATCAGACCTAGACAAGTCACTTTCAAATCATGTCTAGAATCAGACCTAGACAAGTCACTTTCAAATCATGTCTAGAATCAGACCTAGACAAGTCACTTTCAAATCATGTCTAGAATCAGACCTAGACAAGTCACTTTCAAATCATGTCTAGAATCAGACCTAGACAAGACACTTCAAACATGTCTAGAACCAGACCTAGACAAGACTCTCACAAATCATGTTGAACAGACCTAGACAAGCCACTTTCAAATCATGTCTTGAACCAGACCTAGACAAGACCCTTTCAATTCAAAGATCTCTCAAATCTTGTCTATAACCAGACCTAGAAAGCCACTTTCAATGACTCTCTCAAACCATGTCAAAACCAGACCTAGACAAGACTCTTCAATGACTCTCTCCAACCATGTCTAGAATCAGACCTAGACAAAGACCCTTTCAAATTCAAGACTCTCTCAAATCACGTCTAGAACCAGACCTAGACAAGCCACTTTCAAAGACTCTCTCAAACCATGTCTAAAACAGACCTAGACAAGACTCCTTCAATGACTCTCTCCAACCATGTCTAGAATCAGACCTAGACAAGCCTCCAAATTCAAGGACTCTTTCAAATCAATGACCCTTGCCACTCTCTCAATATCAAGGTCACAAGTTACAAGTCAACATTGCATGCAAGTTTCGCTAGACATATAAAACAGACCTATGTGCTCACCAAGAGTCCTAATCCTGAATTAGGGCATCATTTTCAAGTCAATGCTCATTTCTTCGGAAAGCATGGGACGCACCTGCCTTTCTCCCAGTCAGCCAAACGGGGAAATGACCGCTCAAGACTCAGACACATACAAGCACATCGAACCGCATGGGACACGGTTACAGGTAAACTAACCTTTGTTTTGCAGGTACCGGCGAAAAAGGGTAACTCAGGTCGCAGAACGTCTTGAGTTGCTCTCCGTCCCGAATCGAATACTTTGACTTTCGTCTTACGAAACTATCGTCTCTTCAGACTCAGTCAAATGGGGGCTTCGTAGACACCTGAAAATGGTCTCCCCAAATGAGTAATCCGTGATGAAACATACCGCGTCTCGCGTTTGTTTCGACTCAGAAAAGATGCTTTGAACTCACGAAAGTTGAAATACGTGAGGTCGTACTCGAATTATTGAGCAAAGGTCACTTACAAGGCAAACATATTTTCCTTCGTTTTTCTTGATAAATCAAAGGTTTTCGAAGGGTTTCAAGGTTTTCAAACGAGTTAAACTGGCGATCCTCGTGCTTTTTGTTTTCATCATGTGCGTCACATTTTTCTGAATCCGCCAATATTTTTAAATTATTTTTCTGATTTTTCTATGATTTTCTATGAATTTTGCAATGTTTAAATACGCAGAATACGCAGAAAATACGTGAATAATTAGAAAAATACTCGAAATACGTGGAACCTTCTAGAACATCCTAGAAATCCTTGCTTGAGAGCAAGGGTTCTAGGTGCGTCGAATCAAGGAAATCACGAATAAAATCGGAGGAAATCGAAATATTTCGAGGTTTTTGGAAAGTATATACAGAGGCATGGAGCGTATATACGCAGGTGATGAGCGTATATACGCTCAACAGGAGCGTATATACGCTCACAAGCTGCGTAATACGCTCAACCCATCCATAGTTTTGCCAAAAAATTATAAATTGAGAAGCGTATATATACGCTGGGAATGACGTATATACGCTCCTACCTGCGTATACGCTCATCTCCAGCGTATATACGCAGGGTTTTTGCCTGCCTCGTTTTGCCTCGTGCCTATAAATACTTGCATGCCTTGCTCAGTCCGGACACGACCTTCATACGCACAATTCACGCTCTGACACCTTCACTTGACACGACTTTCAATACACTTCACACAGTCACGAGACACATCTATACACTCTCAAACACTCAAACACATTCGATTTCAATTCAAAGCATCGATTCTCTTCGAATCAACAAGCGAATAAGTATAAATCTGAGATTACTCACCAAAAACCTTTCTTTCACTCTTTTTAATTCTTTTTGTCACTTTTAATTGGATTAACTATTGTTATGAGTTTTAATTCAATTAAAGCAATGTAGAAACTCACCTCTTAATCGTTCATGTAAATATGTAGGTTTTTCTTAATATTTTCTTGTTTCCTTGGTTTTGGTTTTCATATTATTCATATTATTATTGTCATACTAACGCGTTTGTTTGTCTCAATTAGCAATTCAATCGAAAGGCGATTCCTTTGAGTTTTAGTCTAACAATTTGATGTTTGCAGTGACAAGGTGAGGAGGACACATATACATATTATTATGCCTTACTAACCTTGTTTTCTGTCTTATGTATTAATATTCAATCACACTTGTATATATTGCTTAAACAAGACCGGAATTTAATCGTTTGTCACATTAAAGTCAGATAATCATGGATGACCGGTTTTCTAAGCACCTTATTAACATTGACTAACAATCAAGTGACCGCCTTATCCATTGTAGAAGTCTTGGTTTGTTTATAATAGCAACCCACCTAGTAATCAATGCACTCTCAAAGTCAAATCAATAGGCTCTTTTGAATTCAATTGTTATATTTGTGGAACTACAATAGGACCGATAGAGGCCGCTACATGCGGGCGTTGGGTTACAGATCTGATTCTACCATGTCCCCGAACCCACGACTGGTTACTTGATTGGACGTGGGCATTAATTTGGCACCAATGTTTCGGGCGTCCGTGAATAACCTATATAGGCACGGTGGCGATCCCCTCAATTCGATGACACACCCCAACGCATTCACATGCGGATTCCATGGCTCAACTCCATGACACTGAAGCTGAGGTCGCGCCCCTTGCCTAAGGCGGGGCGAAGCCCTACAATTACGATATTATATCATCGCAAACTTAATATTCGAGGCAAGGAAAATCATCCGAAATCCAGGCTGATACTGGACGCAATTGTGCCCAGTTTTTGGCGTTATTACGCCCAATTTCGGGTGTAATTGTGCCCAAAAATTACCTTTTTTGGCAATTTCGACCCTTGCCTATAAATAGGGAACCCTCCTATTAATTTTATGACAAATCACTTTTTGGACGCACACTCTCTCTCTCTCTTATTCTCTATCAGAAACACACTTAAACACAATTCAAACACATTCAAATACATTCAAAGGTTCTTTTGCAATAGATCTAGGAGGTTTTCAAGGGTTCTAAAGGTTTGACAAGCGTTACTAAGGGTCCGAAGCCGCGTCCTTGGTCTTTGATATTGTGTTGCGAGGTAGGTTTGAGGCCTACGTCTCGATTCTAAACCCCGTGTTGCATGCTTGTTTAGAAAACTCGAAATTTTATGTAATTTGCATTTAATATTGATTAACAAACAATTTGACGATTTAAATTAAAAACAACCTTAAGGCATAACATTAAATTCCTCGTACGAGAGCTTGCATGCTTCTCTCATAACTATAATATGCTTTAACAAAGACCTGCAAATTTCGCGTTTCACGCCTAATAAGATAACTATGGACAACTGGCATTAGGCTCCTTGAATACGGAGTTATCGACAGATGCCACAACAAACTAGACACTATTTTATAGTATTCTGCTAAACAACCCAAATAGTAATTTTGCATGCTTAAAGTTTAAAACGGAAAATTGTTTGTTGTTGTCTTTTGGACAATGAACTMGCAATAACTGAGTAGAGGCCGCTAGATGTGGGGGGGTGTTGTGCACTACTTCACCCTTACCCTTATCCCCTAATCCAGACCTTTAGTGCACTACCAGACATGGAGTCCTTCGCCTAGCTTTATGCAATTATATGCAAGGCTTAAAACGAGTACCGCAGCTTCCCAAAAGAAGTGCGGTGGCGACCTCCTTTACTCATTTGGATTATAAACCAACAACTCCAGGCATACTCACAATATGCAAAAGCAAGAATTCAATTCTAGAGAACAAATCGAGCCGCCCTTAAATTGTACCCCCCGGAGCAGAGGGAACAGACACAGTCCGGCCTGGTGACGCCCCGACGCCTGTACAATTGGGAATCCAATTCTACACTTGAGGTGACCCCACTTGCTAGAGGTGACTACAAGATTTCTGCTCATTACCGTTTTTGGATGAATGCCACTAATGTGATGAGTCGTGTTGAGGCAAGACGTGGGGAGTAGAAGGACCGGAACAAGAGTAGGAGAATGGACTGTGACTCTACTGAGACCCATGCTACTATGTCTAAAGCTGTTTTTGCTAAGGACAGACTTGGTCCTAAGAAGATGCCAGTTTGGAGTAGGCTTGAAAGACTTTCTCCTTTAAGGATTTACTAAAATGTTGCTGAAAGAAGACTCGGGCCTAAAGAGGTGCTTGGAGGTTATACTAAGGGAAAGGGAAGGCTGCTGTGGAAGATAGACTCAAGAGACGCAAATGCGTGAGGAAGCCTAAAGGTGAGAGCTTAGGTGCAAAGAAGGATGATGCCAAGGAGCGAGAAGAGAAGAAGAATGAGTGATTGCTTTTTTCTAAAACTCTTATTTAATTTAATGTTTGTTTTATTTATGAGTCAGTAAAGCGATTGGCCTCCGAGTTGCTTTTAATTGTAATAAGTGAACTTTGGAGCTTGAAGTTTCCTTTTGTGGTTGCTCAAATTTAATTGCAAGTAGTAATAAATTACAAACTTGCATTGCTTTTTATACATTGTTTTTACTTCATGCATGTTGAAGAAAACTTCATCCAATTGCCGCTTGACTATTGTTCACTTGCTAATCTTAAAACAAGTAGGGCACTTGTTATTGTCGCCAAGCCTCGGGGCAAGGCTGCCTTCGTATCCCATAAGGAATCAGGCCATCCGTAATTCAGATGCATGGTGGTATTGTGTTGTTGAGACGCGGTGCGCATGTATGCCTTAGACGTAGTATTTCTTGATGAGCTGGTCTAAGTTGGTGAGCATGTTGAAATAATCACCATTTGTGTCCATTAGTTGAACTGCCCTTTTTGGTAAGATCTTTTTGACAATGTAAGGACCTGCCCAATTAGGACAAAATTTGCCTCGAGGATCTAGGACAGTTTTGCAAAGTCCTTTTAGAACCAAATCACCTTCTTTGATGCCTCGTGATTTGACTCACTGATTGAAGTACTGTTCTACCCTCTTTTGGTATGCTTGCACATGATGCAAGGCTACTAGCCCACAACAAGAAATTCTCATAAGGCCGACCGAATTTACCGACCGAATTTTTTTTGGTCGGTGATACCGACTGACACCAACTGAAAAACAGTTGGTAAGAAATTACCGACCGATTTAACCATCGATAATACCGACCGATTTAACCGTCGATCATACCGACCGAAAACAATACGATCGGTATTACCGACCGTTAAATCAGTCGGTGAGGGTTTTTTGGTACGAAATAAGACCCACCTTAAGAAAAATGGTCACCGACTGATTTATCGGTCGGTATGCATTTAAAAAAAACAACTGGAATTGAAGCATCACGGGTGGGCCTTCCTTCATAATTTATATCCCTCTCCTCTCATAACATCATCCACCCTCACTGTCTCTCTCATCTCATAAATTTCTGAAATCCTCTCAACTCTTTCTCTTTCTTTCCCTCATCCTCACGCCTCTTTCTATCTCTTCCTGTCATCCTCTCGCCTCTTTCTCTATCTCCACCCTCACCAACCGTCTCATCCTCGCTATTATCGCCGCTCCTCCAGTCTACTCCGTCGCCACCACCGCTACTCCAGCTTCTCCATCCTCACGCCTCTTTCTCTATTTTTTCTATTATTTCGGATTTTTTTTGCTTTCGTTTTTAGGGTTTTTTAGAATGGATTTTGTTTTCAAATTTAGATCTAGATTTTTCAAATTTTTTTTGGTGAAATTAATTAGGATTTCGTATTTAACGTCTTTTACTTTTTTATTTGATTGTTCTGAAGCTAAGTGAAGCAAGCATAATTTTCAAGTTAGTTTTACTTGAACGTACACTTTTCAGATCAAGTTTTTTTTCTTTATATTACTAATAATTGAATTTTTCATTATCACAGGATATGAAGCTAATCAAAATTTGGATCAGAAGCATTTTGTCATGTATATAGTGCTCGTTGAATCATGTACAAGCTTATTTTTTGTGATGATCAAACATCATTTTGGGCTTAGCTTTAGAGTGTTAGATACATGTAATTTTGTATATGAAACCAGTGCTTGTATGTCAACTTTTGGTACAATACATGACTTTGTAAAAAGCTAATATAAATTGATCAAAATTTTTTACAAATGATGTTGTAGGAAATTCGATCTATATTAGAAAATTGCTATATATTAGCTATTATTCGATTTTAATAAGTGATGCAGTGATATGTAAAAGTGTTGCATGATTTCAAATTGAATATGTTAAGAAAAGTGTTGCAAATAAATGAAAAAAATGTTGCACTTATCAAGGTTTAAAAATTTATAAATATTGCATATAGATTAAAAAAGCCTTGCAATTATAAAGGTTTTAAAAACTAGAAGTGTTGCGTAATGATTAAAAAGTGTTGCAATTTTAAAGGTTCTAAAGTCTAAAAGTGTTGCATAAAGATAAAAAAGTGTTGCACTTATAAAGGTTCAAAATTCTACAAGTGTTGCATAAAGATAAAAAAAAGTGTTGCAAATATGATTCTGGCAACATTTTAAAGTGTTGCTATAGATGGTTAAAAACGTTGCATATCCAAAAGTGTTGCAAGTTAGTTGCATTTGACAAATCCATACAACATTTTTGCAAAGCATTGCAAAATAGAGCTATTGCAACTTGATTTATTGCACTACTTGTAAAAGCGTTGCTATAGCCCTTTTGCAACATATGTATGCCCTATAGAAACATTATTGAAGCATTGTTATATGCTATTTATGTAGTAGTGTTTGTAAAGAACGTCATTCAGAAGGTTAGCCAATGACTTTTAATTGCGATTTTGCGGCTCATGGATTTGCCATTTGCACATTAGGAAATTTTTGCCTATGGGTAAGGCAGACCATCCCATCCTGTCTTTAACTTCTCGATCATGACCCTCTTGTAACAGTCACAAGTCGTGGGGTTGCTTGACACAAGAAGAAAAATGGCTTCGGCCGACCGACGTTACCGACCGATTATCAGTCGGTAATAGGGCGTACAGACCGATTTTCGGTCGGTAAGCTAGGTCGCCTCAAGAACAGTCAGAAAGGAGATACTCAGCGACCGGTTTTCGGTCGTTCCCATATCACCGACCGATGACCAACCTAATTCAATGACTCATGGTGTGGAGTGAAAAAGGCCTTACAGACCGAAAGTTCGGTCGGTAAGGCCTTTTCTCTCAAATGTTTTTTGAAGTGGGAAACACTTTACCGACCGAATTTCGGTCGGTAAAGTGTATCACAACAATTTAAAAAACATAAACCAGCTTCCAAATGCTGGTTTCTTACAACCAAAATGGCAATATTATATGAAAAATATTTCACACCAAATACATCTCCGTAGCAATACGACAAAATCAAAAACAACAATATTTTATTTATTTATTACATTTAACATCTAAGTTTACATCTGAATTCATTCCAATGTAAAAAAAATTCTTGAACAAATCTCAATTCATCACATTTCGATTGCTATTCTTAAATTATATATGAAGTAATCTCTTGTTGGAATTTGTCTTCAACAAATCTCCTCATAAATTCAACACAAACCTGTAATAAAATAAACCAAACATAAAGTCAAAAAATAGAACTTACACTTAAAATTTCATATTCAAAGATCCAAATTCTATCTTGATATTGATGAGATATAGATTTCACTTATTTACAAAAAAATAAAAAATAAAAATTGCAGAAACCCAAATTTTCTCACAAGAATATCAACTCTGACAGAGATCCTATACTATTTGAGATTATGCCGATGAAATTGCAACCAACTAGAATCCTACAATGGAAGCGAAAAGATGTTTTAGTGTTTCCATAGAAGGAGAGAATAGAGGTTGCATGCTTTAATACCATTGTGTAAATAGATATTAGAGTTCTGATACACAAAATTCACAATCAAT
Organism: Bassia scoparia; assembly: GCA_008642245.1. Lineage (NCBI taxonomy): Eukaryota > Viridiplantae > Streptophyta > Magnoliopsida > Caryophyllales > Amaranthaceae > Bassia > Bassia scoparia. The sequence continues at coordinate 32,434 of SNQN01001301.1, forward strand.
TTTGAAAATTATGTAAGAATGGTAACAATTCTTTTTAGATATACTAGAAGATGTTACTTACATAGCAATCACCCTGGAATTATTGCATAGAATCCCTTCCTAGTGATTGCTACAAGGATCAAGAAAACCATTCCAGGAAGGTGGCACATTCTACCATAGTGTCTTCAGGGATCGTAATGCAGAAACTGCCTGAAAAGCAGCAAAGCTTCAGTTTGAGGCAACCAATCTCTAAGAGAATTGAATTCATTCAGTCATTGTTGAACTTCATGTGAAGTTAGATTGACCAAGGTGTTCAAAAAGGCACAAATAGAGAATATTAAGAGATGGGCATAAAGTAAACATGATTTTTAGCTCAACAAACATCAGTAGAACGAACTTTGGCCCACTAGGAGCAACTTAATGCAAAATTTCACATGTTCCAAGGAAGAAAGGTCTTATTAAATCAAGCTTAGAGATATATACTAAGGTGGCAAGATACAGGACAATTACAAAGAAAGTTACAGTCTCCTATATTACAAAAAATATCTAGCACAAGGGGATCTTGACCTATGAAACAAGGCACTCAATGTCTCTTCCTATTGTCCTCAAGTGAGCAAGCCAGAAAGTAACATAAAGAAACCAAAAGCAAAACCCCAAAAAAGGCAATCTAATCATAAGGCCATTGGTAAACATATCCTCATATTACAAGAGAGTAAACATTTACTAAGAACAGGTCAATCAAATTGAAGGGCAACAATGTGAAAAAAAAGACAAGCGCTCGACGAAGCATGTAATCAAGTCAAGAAGCTTTGATCACAACGTAATCACTTTAAGGCAAAACAAGCTTGGGTCCATAATGTGGAATAGAACTACAATTCAAATTTCTCCCAAAGTGACACAACAACACAGCAACAAAAAAAATAGATTTAAAAAAAATCAATCAGAGCCATCAATGTTTTAGGAAGAAAACACAAACTGATTTCTAAATCCAGGTTAGAGCTCGTCAAATCCATACCCATTAACCACCAAAATCTTCGATTGTTTGATTTCCAATTTTACATCCCTCGACAGATCAATTATCCAACTGAAAGCAGGCTCGTCACTAAAATCAACTCTGCGAAAAGGAAAAAAAATCATAATCAATTAGTCAATAAAATTAATCAAAGACTAAAACTCATATATACATTAGAAATGTAAGATGCATAGTTATCAACCCCCCTTTTCCAAGTATCTAAGATAAAACAATTAGGCAATCACACCGAAGACCACGATCAAAGGGCATTTTACCACAAATCCAAATTTAGCTTTCTTTTTCCGATTCACTTCTTTGGTTCATTTTTATTTCCATCCTTGGGGTAAAACGCAAAAGATTCACTCAAGCTAATATTCTACTCAGTTATCAGTACCTTTGCTTCCCAATTTTCAGATTATGATTATACATATACATTAAGAATTATTTTATCAGCTAAATAAATCAAAATAAAGATCAATCAATGAAAAAGACAACAAAAAATCCCATTTTTTATGCAGCATCAATTTCTTGATAAGCCAATGTGAATTTTGATTTCTTTAAATGCAGCAAATAAATCTTTATTTTCCTAATTCCTACAATATCTCAAATCAAAGAATTATGAGTTTAAGACATTAATCAACAATAACGGAAACYGAATTACATAAAACGAAGAACACAAGTTCAAATTAAGTTATAATGTTTACTGATATTCATTTCTAAACACAAAACAAAACCCAAAAAATAAAACTCAAGAATCCAGCTAATTTCGAACTCAAGTTCAAATTGAAAAAAGAAGAAAAAAAATGAAATAAACAAACAATCAAAAAATGAATTAAAAACAGGTAAAATCGAAATCAAAAAACAAATTAAAAAAAAAAGCAATGCAAAGCAAATTCTAACAACTTGAAAATTCAAAGAAATAACCAAAAAATATATCTGAAAATCAAAAGGAAAACAAATCAAAAATAAAAAAAAACTGAAATCGAAAATCAAAGAAACCAAAAATCAATGCAAAGCAAATTCCTCAATCTCTTTTCAATTTCACTTAACTCCTCAAATTCCTCTTCACTATCTCTCTCTTCACTAGCTTTTGAACGCGTCTTTCTAGACTTCCTAATCTTCCATAAAGTCCTTTCAATCTCGGGATCAAAAACAAGTGGCTCTCTACTTTGCATGAAATGAAAAATGCTCTAAATGAAACAAAAACAACTTCAAGTGAAGTTGAGAAAATCTTTTTGGTTTTTTTTATAGAAAAAGCAAACAAACACCAACCTAACTTGTAAAGATTTAAACACCTCGCTTCCCCGGCAATGGGGCCAATTTTGACGGGCTCCGGCTAGGGTCGTTGAATTAAAACCTAACTGGACACTCTCAAAATACAATTTATAATCCGATTCCACTAACTATACCTAAGTATAGTAGTAAGTAAGGGGTCGATCCACTAGGAAGKTAACAAAAAGTGTCTAAATCCTAACTACACTAGCTTGGCAAGTAAACATACTTTGAATGATGGAAATTGAATTATGACTAGCTAATGCAAATTCTTGATATAAGCTTTGGGAAGACAAATACACTAAACACCTAGTTGTAACTAGTGTCACCTTCTATAGTTAAGGGAAATGCCAATCAAAGAGTGTGTTCATCTCCAACAAAAAGGGTGATTGCAATCATGGTTTGGAAATATGATTAACATCATCTCCGAAGTCAATTAACCCTCTCAATACAAGTTCAAACCCAAGTCCCCTCAAGCTCTTACTAGAATTGAGCAAACAAGAATCAAACCAATGCCCAAGTCAAACCTCACAATCCCTTGCAAAGRSTTGAATCAAGCACCTCTCACCTCACAAACAATGTGTGGCCAAATCCAAAGCAATAACGCTTGAGAAATCACAAATCAAGGCATAAACGGTGATTACAGAGAACACATTATATCATCTTTGCATTGTAAAGATTTTAGAAGGGACAACTAGCTCTCCTAAGCTACTACACTACTCACACAACATGATTACAACTTGAATAGCTAGAAAAACAAAGGAAAAACATGAACAAGAAGCCATTAAAGCAAGGAATTACAACAACAAAAGGGTATAAAAAAACTACTCAAAACTACTCCAAAATAAGCAAAACTATAACCAAAACCTTCACAAACACAAGGGAAAACAAACTAGAAGCAAAATAACTCAAAAGCAAAGTATCGACAATACCCACAAAAACTTGCAAAAACGAAAATCAAACAAAACAAAGAGCAAACAACAATAAAACTGAAATCTAAGTAAACAACTTGGGACGCGCGTGCCGACGCGCGTGCAAACCCCAAGAGGCGCGGCCGCGCCTAAAAGCTTTGTGGAAGTAGAGGGGCACTCCTGCAGGCGCATGTAGTCACGCGCGGGCAAAGTGGGACGCGTGTGCAGGACACTGCTGAACTACTCAACTTCGAACGGCCATAACTTCTAGCTCGTTGATCGGATTGCAGCTTGTAATATACCGTTGGAAAGCTCTCGGAGTCTACTTTCTATTGCAAAAAAGTTTTACCTGCAAATTCAAAGTATGCAATAAGATATGGCTCGAATAATATGTTAGAGCAAACCAACAAGTTGGATAGCTTAAAACCAACATGTGAACATCTAGGCACTTGCAAAACACTCACAAAGCTTGCAATTTAGTGTACAAACATAGAGAAGAAGAGAAAACTAGTGAAAAACCTATAAAAACCACCACTACTACAAAAGTAGTCATTTTTAGACACATTGGGCTCAACACAAGTCATAAGTGTTAAGAAAAAATTAATTCTGTTTGTTTTATTGACACAAAGCTYAACACAATTTAGTGTTGAAATAAAATCATCACAAAAAAGTGTTGAGAAGTTATTTAATTTAAGAATTTAAACCATCATTCAAAAAATATGTCACGCGCCCAAAATTTCGTTCAAAATTTAAATGAAAGGTTTAAAAATAAACTTATTAATTTAATTACTTAAACTTAAGGAAAAAGGAAACCGCCTAATTTTGTTACAGTCATTACATTGAGTTACTCAGTTTATCAACGTAAAAATTAAAGAAAACCTAAAAATTGGTTCTTCGGTTCTCGTTGTTTGGTGCAGTCTATTACAGGCGTTTAGCAGCAGAAATTCGCCCTCGTTCATACAATTGCTGGAGTCAAGTCTCAAAATTTGTTGAAGTGATCGTTCAATTGCATATATTGCGACCTGAATTGAACTCCTTGCACTTTCGTTCAGTCGCGACTTCAAACTGATACTTTTTTATTATTATTACTCGTTCAATTGCACTCGCCAGTGAGTATTATTATTATTATTATTATTATTATTATTATTATTATTATTATTATTATTATTCTCGATTCTTATATTATTTAGATTTAGTGTTTTTTGATCATATAAATAGCTAAAATCTTGTTATATTGATGTTATATAGCAGAAAATTAGGGTGGGTTTATAACCTTTTGCCAAAAATAGCAGAATATTATAATACGGAAGTAATAGTTTTTTTGCTATTTTGATGTTTAATAATAAAAAATTTTGCTACTGTTTTATATATTCTTAGTAAATATTTTGTTCAAAAAAAATAATAATCCTGTGTTTGCACTTTGAAAATTCCATGGATTTTATTAAAAAAAATGATGCTTTCACGATTATTTCATAAATGGCCAAATGCCAACTCCCAACTGTACTGCTAGACATTTTCTAGTGTAGTGTTTTGAAAAAACAAGAACAAATATAACAAGCTAACTACAACAAGTAGTAGATAATCGATAATATGTCTTATTATTATTGACTTTACGTTTTCTTTCGGATTGGATAATACCACCTTTTAGTTACCCTTTTTAAAAATTCCACCTTTGTTTTTTTTTAATTCCCACCTTCAGTTCCATTTTGTAAATATTCCAACCTATTAACGGAATAGTTAACGGAATAGTTAAGTTGTGGTCCCACTTTGTTTTGTTCTTTATATGTTGCTCCGACAATTGGCAGTTTGCTCGACACTACTACTTCTTCGACATTCTGCTTGCAAGCTCTCCAGTTGTTTTGGCTCCAAAATTGCTCCAAAACAGTCCGAAAATTGCTCCACAAAATCAGTAATTTAGTATTCATCTTCTTTAAATTACAATTTAGGGTTTTTTAATTGCAATGAAATATTAATATTAGGGATTTTAGATGGCAGTTTCACTTTATAAATTAGGGTCTTTAGATGGAAAATGAACTATTATTTAGGGTTTTTATATTGCAATTGAACCATTAATTAAAATGAATTGTTTGCTCGACATTTAGGGTTCAGAATTTTATTCTCACTTAGCTCGAAAATTTTTAAATGAATTGTTTTTTTTAATTATTCTATGCAAGGATGGGTGTAAATGGTGTGCAAAAGTGTGGTTGTGGAATTCCAATTGCAAGGAGGCAGTCATGGTCGAGTACCAATCCAGGGAGGAGATTCATTGTTGCAAGTTTTTTGAACCGGGGACCCTGAGCACAAAGGCTGGCAACTTTTAAATGGGTGGATGCGAACATGGAGGATAGGCAGAAAGTCATCAATCAACAATGTGAATGAACAGAAGAAGGTCCTTGAGGCTGCCGTTGCTGGACTCTGCATGTTCAGAGAGTCTTTTGTTGGCTGAGAATGATAGGCTCAGGGTGAAGTATAGGGCTGCTAAGGTGATTTGAAAGGTTCCGCAGCAGCGGTGATGGTCTGAATTGGCTTGGTGTAGGTCTATGGGTTGTTGTTGTTTTGTAATTGGTTATGGTTTGTTGTATGTTTTTTTCATGTTTAAGTAGTGTTTTAGCATAGCAACAAAGCAGTAGCTGTTGGAATGTAGAAAGATGGCAGTGCTTATGTTATTTACTTATTTAGCTTTTGTTTTTTAGCAACAGGCAGAGTATTTTTGGATTGAAGTTGTTGTGGAGATTTGAATAAATTGAATTAAATGAGATTTATTTGTCATATATATTGTCACCAAATACTTTGCACTTAAAAAGTAGAACAATGCTATTCATCAAAAATCCAATTCAAACAAAAGTTATATGATCAACATTATATTGTCTAAGTATCTCAAAAAGTTCAAAAATAACTTAATTACTAAATAGAACCTAAAGTTGTCTAATGATCTCATTCTACAAAAATAGCCACAAATTCAGAGAAGTAGGCTCCTTTTTTTGTTGATTTGTTGGTATTTAGCCCTTGGTTAAGCGATTGAGCCTTTCCTTTAGATGTGAAGTAGTTGGTTGTTGGCCTGGATCTTGGTTTGAGTTCTGAAGTGGATGCTTGTTATAGGCATGGTTGTTTGCTTTCCCAAAACTGAAGCGCTTTCCTTTCCTAAAACACAATGCATATAAAATAACATTAGGTGGATTTTTTAAAACAAATCAAAAATGCATTTTGATGTTTAAAACTTATGTATTAACAAATCAATTACCTTTCTTATATTCTTGCCTTTTTTGGACTTTTGATCCTTGTCCATGTTGTTTGAGAGGAGGTCTTCCTTTGGTTTGTCTTCTTTGGAAAAGGTCAAGTTTGCATTTCTTTTGTTATGGCCTTCTCTGCCACATTTTCCACAATGTAATTTTTTTTTGTACCTTTCCAGCTTACTTCTCTCATCCTCTCTTTTCTTTCCTCTTTGTGTAACTTGGGTCTTCCGGGCATGATCCTAGCCATAGGTGTAGAGGTGATGGCAATACTCTTTTCCCATGGTTGGAGACCTGGATTGGATTAATGGGCGTCTCATAGCATGCATATGTGTTCGACTGTAGTATGGGTGAACATATTCCATCGGACTGCCCTTTGCTCCAAAATTGCCCTATAACCATGGATGCATGGTATCCCAGTTAAATCCCAAGCATAGCATGTACAAGTGCACTGTAGTAGGTTGACAACACATTGGTTTGACTTATGCTCAACCTCATACACATCTCTCCTTGAAATCATTACAGTACAATTGCATATTTCCGGGTCATAGGCATCGAAAATGGTTTTGATGTATGGCATCATTTTGCCTGTGTATTTTTGCACTCCCTCCCATTTCTCATGGTTTCTTACCATCATGTATCTTCTGAGCCACTCCATTTGGGTAAGGATTGGCTTGTCTCGTGCTTCCCTAATAACTGCATTGAATGTCTCGCAAATGTTGTTTAGAAGCATATCGGACCTGCTTTGAGTACTGAAAGAGTGTCTAGACCAATGTTCAGTAGGTATGTTGTCCAAGTAATCGTAGGCATCCTTATTGAGGCATTGAATGCATTCCATGGCAACTTCGAAATCATACTACAAAAGATTAAATTATTTTAAAATTATATTTCAGTATCATAACAATTAGGTAATGCTCATGATAATAATACTCATGATAATAATACTCATGATAATAATGGCAGAAACATCAATTATAATGGCAGAAACATAATACTCAAGTCAGTAGCATCAATTTTGCAAAATCATGGCAGAAACATCAATTATTTGAGTGTCTTTTTGCTGTCTCATAATGGCAGTAGGTTGTTAGTAATGGCAGAAACATCATTACTCATGTCAGTAGCATCATGATTATGGCAGTACCATGACGTCAGTCCCATGTTGTTAGTAGCATCAATTTTGCAAAATGGTAGTGTACTGTATTATTTACTAATTATTTGCAGTAAGTGTACTGTATTATTTACTAATTATTTGCAGTAAAATGTCATAAAATTGGCAGTAAGTGTACTGTATTATTTAATAATTATTTGCTTTCACTAATTATTTACTACATAAGTCTACTGTATTTTTGTAAAATGGCAGTAAAAAGTCAGTATCATAAAAATGCAGAGTGAGTTTTATGGCATCATTTTGCAAAATGAAAATTTAAATGTACTTTTAAACGAAATCTTGTTACTTACCATTGTTGTTGCCCTTGCAGCTGCCCAGAATAATCCTTTGAATGTGGTTCCATCAAACTTTTGCTTGAAGTTAGCCCAGATATGTCGAACACAAAATCTAGTCTCCGCTCTTGGAACAATTTGGTTAAATGCCTCTAATAAACCCTACAAGTTGGAAAACAACAATTATAATAACATCAAGTTGGAAAACATCAATTTGGCCAACTAAACAAGATTGATTGAGTTACCTTTTGTCTATCAGACATGAAGGTAAAACCTTTGCCATCCTGCTCTCCTCCCAAGTCCCTCATCAAAAGGTCTAGAAACCAACACCATGTCTCTGTGTTCTCCACTTCTACAGTTGCCCAAGCGATTGGAAAAATGTTGTTGTTTCCATCCTTGCCAACTGCCACTAATATCTGCCCTGGGTAAGCACCCTTTAAATGACAACCATCCACACCAACCAAAGGCCTACAACCTCTCTTAAAGCCTTGCTTGCAACCGTCTAAGCAAATGTACATCCTAAGAAACAAGGGAGGTTCTGGATTCCCTATACCATCCACGTAGACAATGGAACTAGAACCTGGGTTATGTTTCTTGACTGTACCAACGTATTCCCACACTTTGGCATACTGTTCAGAAGAGTTACCATACAATATGACCTTTACTCTAGCTCTTGCCAACCAAGCTCGACTATAAGACACCTCAACTCCTAAGTCAAGAAACACCTTTTTAATGAATTCCTTAAGTTTCCAATTTGGATTAATTCTCCAATCTTCCAAATACCTCTCACTAAGGTACTCACTAGTAAGCTTACTGTTCACCAACATCCTGACACACTTGTGCTTTGGGTTTAGTGTTCTAATTTGCCAAAACTTCTGATTTGGAAGCTTTCTAGCATGAAGCTTAAACTCACATTTCAACTTCCCTTCTTTTGCACAKTTACAACCAACTATTCTGCATTTCTTTGGATCCCACAGACAATCACATTTGTTTTTGCAGTAAACAGTTATCCGATCATTATCGCTATGTAAGAAGTAGTAGTCGTACCTATTCTCAATAGCATGCCATTGCAAACATTTTTTCAAATCACTTGAACAATAAAATCTCAGCCCAAGACTTAGTTGAGTACTGCTTGAATTGAATTCAGGTTAAAAACTATAGGTGTTTCAAACTATCACTATCGGCAACTCAAATCATGCCTCACACGCCAAACTCTTGTTGGAACTTCTAATCCGCGACAATCAATCCTGTCAGTTGACCAACTCCTTAATTGCCCCAGATTCTTTGTGTACTTCTCTTCACTCCAATGGTTTTTTCAGTTTCCTTCAAAGGTAGATGGAAGAGGAAAATGTTCTGAGTTAAAGAAAATCTCATCTTAGCTATTAGAGAAAAATCCTCCCTGCTTCAAATCAATGTCACAGACTATCACATCCATTTGAAACTGAAACATCAACCTGCCTCAATTAAATCTTCTTTAGTTGTGACCAACCAGGCGTTCCTTTGTCTATTTAAAGTCCTTTTCTGCAGTTTGCTTACTCAGGTGTATGACCTCTTGGAAACGGGTTGTGTTTGCTTGGAGGAGTGGTTTTAGTTGAAGTCACACAAGGTTGTACACTAGGAACATTACGATTACAATGGAGATGAGATTGAGATGTTTTGTCACACTTGAGCACTCTCTAAGCAATGCTGCTTAGAAAAATAATAGGGGCAGTAGGATCTTTGATTGTTGTGAAGGGTTAGTTTTGGCTTCAGATCAGCATCTTGGCATGTTTTCTCAAGTTAATTGAAATAAAGGGTGAATAGGGCTGTTTGAGTGTGTGTGAATTGGGATTTTTGACCGAGAATTTTGAGTGGATTCAACAATGTGGGACAAGATTTTGGGGGTACAATAACATAATACCACGCTATCACTGTCAAAAGCACATCCTATTGATTCTCATTCAAAATCTCACATTTCCCATTCACATGATTTTAACTCCTAAACCATAGTGAAACTCATTAGGAAGCCCACACTATCAACTCATATCCTTCAAAGCAGCTTGTCTAGGAAAATTTGACATTCACTCTCACACACAAACACCTGACCTAAAAAAAATATCCTCCTTGATAACACAGCCCTCCTTCCTAATAGGCTTTTCAAACAAATCCCCTCACATTAACCTAAAATTACCATTCTATTCATTCGCGTAAATAAAACAAAAAAAATTAACAAAAGACATTATCAATGGCAGTACACTGTGGCACAATTTCAATAAATGAGCATTAATCTCTATATTAAACAATGGCAACAATACATATAAAAAAATAACAAATCGACAATCCATGATTATTAAATGATATATATTTAGGTTACAAAAAAATCCAATTAAACAATTCAACCCTAATTTTTAAGCAAAACAAATAAATTATGAATAAATATATGCAAATTGCGATTAACGATAATTTATGATTAAAGCTGATTAATTAATTAAAATACAAAACAAGTACCTGTAATTCGAGCAAAAGACTATGATTGCGACAATTTGAGCAAAACGACGTTGTAATCCTCAAACTCGAATCGAAGAAGAACTCAACAATGGCCCACCCGTGATGCAAGAAGCAGTAAAAATGGAGAGGAAAAAAAATTACAGAGGAAGAAGATGAGGGCAGTAGCCTGACGAGGAAGGTGAAAGAGTAAAGAGTAACAAAGCAAAGCAGAGTATCGGGTCAAATGGAAACAAAGAGGTTGACTTCAATGACAAAAATAAAGTGGGACCCACAACTTAACTATTCCGTTAACTATTCCGTTAAGAGGTGGGAATATTTAACAAAATGGAACTAAAAGGTGGGAATTTAAAAAAAACAAAAGGTGGGAATTTTTAAAAAGAGGTAACTAAAAGGTGGTATTATCCAAAATTTCCTTTTCTTTATCTAACAAAGAGTCTACTATGTTTTTCATTTATTAATAATCTTTATATAATTTTTGGATCGAGAGTATCAAATTTTGTCGGATTTGTGTTTGTTGTTTTAAGGAAGTATTAAGGACGATGAAATTAAAGGCAATTCTCAAGTTCATTTGAATGTGTTTGAGTATTTTATGTTTTGGTTTGCTTATTATCCTATTTATAGAGGTAATTCACAGAATTCGAGTTCTTTTTCAGTTGGGAGTAAGCGTGACGGTTCGGAGTAGAAGAGTGATTGTAATTTGTACTTGAAGCTTTTTTATGCTTATCTTCGTGCTTTTGTTCCTATGAACGATATGAATGCTCAGTATCATCCTTATCTTAGCTCGTTCCTTAATCACTCGTCAAATTACGATGATACTGTTGTTCTATGGTCAGAGTTTTTGGTTGAGTCCTTAGTTCAGTATGTTTGAACTTTGGAAAATAGGGATTTTGCAACGCATACTTGTATTTTCGGGAGTTTGCATGATGATGTTTTACATGCAGGACTTGACTTATTTGCAATGTTTATTTTCATGAACTATATTATTGTTGGCACTACTGATTATCTTAGTTTGCATTTGAATTGCTGGAAGTAGCAGTTCATATCATTAATAAAGCTAGAATGTCTTCTGGAGACTACATGTTACATTCGAGAAAACATTACGCATAACTTTCCTCTGTGATCTTAATGGTAACATTCTAGCTCCTTGACCCTCTTCTCTTTAATTTCCTTGTTTTTGTTGGTTGTTGGAGAGATCAACCAAACTTGTTTATGTGTGTTTTATTTGATGGATTCATTCAGTTCTTATTAAATTGTGATTTTTAGGTTCTCTAAGTAAATACTAGGATATTATTGATCTTTAAAACATGGGTATGTAGCCAAGTAGATATGTTAATTTGGCTTTGTTAGAAGAATGGTTTATGCTGAATTGTTCTTATAATCCCAACTTTGCAGGCTGTTACACTTTATACAGTATTGGAAAACTTTATTAACCTGTGTTCCTATTTTATTTTATTGATAGGGGAGGCGAATGGAAGCCCCTTGCAAGGTATGAAACCTTTCCACTCTTCCTAAATTTGAATTCTAATTCTTCTAAAGTGAGTCGTAATTAAAGTAGTGCAGCCTTTTACAATTCAACAGTCTTTTCTTAAGTCTTTCTAGCTAAAAGACTCCTTTTGTTTTATTATTTAGTTTGTGTGGAGTGTGTGCTCCTCTTTTTTTTTATTATTATTTAGTTTGTATGGAGTGTGTGTGGCATAAGTTTTATAAATTATATGGAGGAGCTCCTTGTTTTCCTCTCCGCTTAAGTGTATGTGCATATAAGTTAAAGAAAAGAGATGTTGGACCTGTTATTAGTGTCACTACTCTAATATAATGAGATCATTATTTGGTATAATCATATATCTAATCACCTATTGGATATTCTATATCATGCTGCTGTTCTACTATCGTTCATGTGTTGCTCATGTTCTTTGTCTGCTACTATGTTGTTGTCCTACTATTGTTCCTGTGTTGCCGATGCCTTCTTGCTACTGTTATGTTATGCATCCATTATATATTGAGTTAGGGACTCTTCTGCTACTCGATCTTGTGCTATGGGAATGGCTCTCGTAAGTTTTCTTGGACAGAGGATAGATGACTAAGTATATTTTAAACGACATATAAGTTTTGTTTAACAAAACCTCTTTGGAGTGATTTGAAATGTGATATTTATAAAGCAGCATTAAAACTAATTTTTAGATGAAACTGGTATCTATAATTTATAATATAGAACGTACGTCAAACCCTCCTCACTTGTATTTTCTCTTCCTGTGGTTCAATATGCCTTTAATTCATTGTCGCGGAAACTCCAAAAGTATGTCCAACATGGTTAATCAAACATGGTATTTGTTAAGCGAAATATAAGTTTTGTGCATACAATCTGATCTATAACTCTTATCTGTTGACATGGAGTTGCTCTGGGATCAATTTCCTGTCCTAGTTTGCTACTTGGCTGCTTTAAAACGATTCGATTTGTAGCTATGATTTTGTGGTCGTTTTTGGATGTCAAGTCGTATGATTTTTGGTAGCTGCTAGCTGCTAACTGTACTGATGTGTTATGTTTCCCCTACTTCTACAACTTCTGTTTTGTTCACTACTAAGATTATAAAATATGATTCATATTCTCAAATTTTTATATTCTATCCTTATGTTTTGTTTACAAGGTACACAACAATGCTTCTTGTAATGATGAGGGAAATTTTGAGATCAAAGATGCTTCACAAAAATCGTCTAAATGATCTTGGACTACTAAAATTAAGCAACCTTTGCTTCAAGGGGCCTTAAATTATTAGGTTTTACTTTTTTGGTTTTTTTGTTTTCGCAGTTGGACTTCTTTTGAAAACATATCTTGTGGAACAATGTAATTGTAGTTGTTGATTAGTAT
>SNQN01001301.1:49295-99510 GCA_008642245.1 Bassia scoparia
TTAAAAAATCGATCATCAAGGCGAAAATCAATGCAACAAATCATTTGAATTTATTTTTGAATCAATTCGACTTAAAAAAGAAAGGAAAAAATTGGAATAATTTAACATGGAGAGAACAAGGACATGAAAACATAGAAGATTTAAGGGAGTAGGAGAGGAGGTTAAGCAGATGCATGTGAGCTGTAATTTTGAGATGAGAGAGAAGGGCACTGTAATTGTGAGAGAGAAGGAGGTGAGTTAATTGATAGGATGGAAGAGAAATGGACGTGTGGTGGAGAAGTGTTAATAATGAAAGTTGAGTGTGTACCTGATCCTATCCCTGAAACCTCGGGTGAGCCTAGGTTGAAAGAGCGATATATAAGGCCAAATCTCAACGGGTTAACATGAGGGTAGAGGGCGTTGAGAACTTTCCTCTTTTTATTTATGATAGTAGGTTGCGCAGCTAATTATTGGAGTGAGGATTCCAGATATGTAGATTTTTTTTATGATAATGTTGAAGGTTGTAGTCAGTATGAGCTAAAAATTATATACCTAAACCTAGTTGAGTTTAATGAAAATTTATATATATGTATAGGTTAAGTTATAAAAAATATTTTTTTAAATTAAAAAATTAATTATTTGTCCTCAAAAAGACTTAAGATGAGTCATATATGAGGAAAGCCCGAGTCTCTTATCATTCAAACTCTCTCAGTTCGTTTCTGTTGTTGATTGAGTATTACTTAAAAACTGAATGTGTTATAACCAGATAAACTTTGACCTGCGTCTTTCGAGCCTAGAATCCAATGAGACGGCGGAATATATATCCAGATGATAACCATCTCCCGCCCTGATGCCCTCTTGCCACTTCAAGATGACCGGGTTTTCTCAATGATGCACCGAGATCACCATTTTTAGAACTCCTCTTTAAAACTGGTGCGTTGCCAAATTCCAATTTTTGTAGAAAACTGAAGTAGTGTATGCGGATCCCGGTGTGAGAGTGCGCAGAGGAATTTTATCTCTATCTCTACCAATTACATCGAACTTTGATCGCTTTTCTCCTATGGGTCCTATATCCTTTATCTCTATGTCTATTAATATGCTTCACTCTCCGTCTTGAATACCGTGTTACTATCTGATGTTCTTTTATGACCAGATGAATCCTTTTCTATCCTTTCTATACTTTAAGTGGTTTATCTCATTCTGGTGTTCAGTGCTAAGTGCACTCTCTCTTTTAAATCCTCACGAGACACATTAACCTCCTCGTCTACATTTAACCCGGACATATACTCGATAATTAAGATGTGAGTGGTCAATATCGACTTTCCTCTCTCCTCTTGCTCAACTACTCTCTGTGTCACAAATCAGTGTACGTTGTCTGTATCACTCCTTTACTGCAGCTCACACGTGCAATTGCTCTTCCTGCCCTATAGTTCCATATCTTCTATTTTATCCTTTTAACAGCCTATCCTTGATTACTCGGTTACTCTCTAACTCTTATTCATGGGATGCTTACATCTATCAATTTAGCGCTAATTCGCGTGCATCCACCTGTTGTGTGAGGGAGTTTGTATATTAAATCGTAGCCCATTAAATTGGTCACATTTATGCACACTGTAGCTTTGTTTACGTTTCTTCTTAATATATGAGTATTGCGCGCCACTAAAATATCCATGTGCTGTTTACGATAAGCCGTTAGTTCACTAACATTAAAGTGTGTAAATATTCCATTGACAACCGATCGTTATGATTTAGCTGTTTTGCAAGATGATCTGCAGATTCTGTTGGAGAGATTTCTCAAGTAGGCGCTAAACTTGTTATCGCTCGCCGAATATATATTCTCAAGTCATTATTCAACTTACCAGTACGTATATTTGAGGGCTCCTGTTTCCCCCCCACTTTCTCTGTCCTTCCATAGACATGTTAAACAGTGTCACTAGCGATCGTGTCCTTTCCCACAAATCATTGACACTTCCTCAAGGGTACACTAATCGTTCCTTTTGATATTATACTTTTGTGCCCAGTTTTTTCAGTTTGATAATCGCAACAAGTGCATATCCAGCTGCTAATTGGTGAAGCGTCGAAGGTTTCCTCCCCATCGGCAATTTTCCCTTTCAATTGTTGGTTAGTACAGCTATGTTTGGGATTGTTTGATGATAATCTAAACACATTTTTGGTACAATGCTCAGTTTAAGAGAATAAATACATGTTTTTATCAACACGTTTAAGGTAACTTTCAAAGTGTTTGGCACGATCTTGAAACATCCCGTTAGTGTGTTTGAGACTTATCTGCAAGCACAGTGCTCTTATTGGTAATAGTGAGTGTTGAGACATTTTACTCGTCGAGTGCCAGCATAATTTCTGTTTAGTTCTGGTTTAAAACGTGTCTGAATAGACTTTAGCTTCACACACTTTCATGTTGACTGCAACGCTATATATTAAAGTATTTCTATTGCATGATAATAGCAACTACTATCATATGTTTATTGATAGTAGATGTCAGGTTGATCTGCGAGATGTGTAACAGCTTTATTGTTATAATTGAAATATATATACGAGTGCAGAGAAGCCACATAAAAAAGGATATTGTGAGAGCAGGTTATGACATGTATTGTAAGCGCGGACATACAATCTTATGAAATGGCCGTGTATCGACAAGACTTTCATAACATCATGCACTTTGTGATTGATGACCTAGTAGATGAACATGCGCTCACTCATCCCTTGTTTGTAAAACACGTATTTACATGTTTACCTGCAGACTTCTGACATAGAACCTCGTGTACGTAATAGATAGTTTAGTTACAGTAGATTTTTTAATATCTTCGACATGCTCTAGCTACTGCTCATACTGCTCTTGATAGACCTCTCCTTTTCTCGGTTTCCAAGATTATGAATACTGTTTAGTTTTTCATGCCTCTAAGGTTTGTGTGTTCACATTGTGCATTTCTTTATTATGTAACATAAGAAATAGTTTAATTGATTATCAATTAGTAGCATTGTGATAAATGGATAAAATTTTACCTTTGGTTGACTCCATTATTTGTAACCTATGGATATAATGTCATTGTTAGTTCTCCAGTATTATATACTTTTTTATTTTTCAAATATAAAGATTTAATTAAAGTTTTTTCTTCATTTCTCACCTTGTAAATGAGCTAATTATTGCTTGTTTGTTCATTTGATATCATATGGCTTTAATACTAATAGCTTGTATTGATAAGCATATACAAATTGGATAATAATAATAAATAAATTTTAATTAATGTTCACATGAGTTATTAGCATTCGATAAGACTATGACAATCTATTATCTTCGTTCCATATTCTAACAAAGCTTTTGACACCATTAACTAAATCATACTAACTCAACTAATTAGACCATCATATTCCACCAAGACAGGTATAGTTTTGGTCTAGAAATTAGAGACTATGTCTCCGATACTCTTGCGAAAACAGACTAAATGAACACAAAATAAAAAGTAGCAGCAAGACCTAATTAAGTCTTTCAACCGGGCCCTCCTTGACGATGCCCATGTGATAGTATGTCTTGAGGATTTTAGTTCAGGATCTCCTTTAAGATCATTTTAGTAACGATTTTATTGTGTACACGCAATCTGTTGATCTCCATAAACTGGAAGGTTTTCTGGCATCATCATTATCAGATTTCTTATAGCAATTACTCCTCAATTGTTTTCTCAGCTCTCCTGGTGTAAATTCTGAGAAAACAAACCTTTTAGCATAACCGAGAACTCTCGCCATTCAATGTTAGGAAAAATAAAAAAAATATTCCAGATGCTATAGTTTAGCGAAATACAAATAATGTGTTATTATGGAACCCTTTAGATATGTGAAACACAATAACCAGAGCCTTGTATAGTTAGGAAGAACATAACATAATTCAGTACTACGCTTAACTAGGCTACGCAGCTACAATAAATCTCCCATTGACGAAGCAATTGGGCAACATCACACATAATACCCGACCAGCATACACTATAGGGCCACCTCAGACTACGACTTTAATCGAGTTGGTCGGTTATAAATAATCTAGTTTTATTAACAAAAAGTAAGACAAACTCTAGCTTACAGGATACCATTGAATGACCAGAGTCATAGCTCACAATATGTCTTACTTACAAGATAGACCAGTAGAATTAGATGAGATCAGATTAGTAGGCAGCTAGTCAAAACAGTTAGTGCTTATTTATCGAATAGTCGCTTAATCTAAACTACCATGTTTATGAATAACATGTTGGATCCATAGCATATCCCTATGGAGTTGTTAGGCATCCAGAAGCTCTTGTTATGTGACACAACTACTGACATTATACCATTCGAACCTTCTATTATATGAATCTACATATTGGTAAGTAGAAAATACAAGTGAGGGAGCGTTGAACGTACTGTCTAATATATATACAATTATAGATACCAGTTTCATCTAAAAATTTAGTTTATAATGATCTGTCTTTATATATATCACATTTCAAAATCACTCAAAGTAGTGGTTTTTTTGTTAATACTATATGCATTTTGGGTATCCTATGTTGTCGATTTATGACAAGGATTTGAGTATACTTAGTCAATCTCACGTCCTCTTATGTAGTGCTCGAAGAAAGAGCTTACTGAGACGCCCATTCTTGCTATTAAAGACTATAGGATTATTCGGGGAGTAGCAGATAGACCCTACAATGGAGCTCCGAATATATAGCCCATGCGAACGTTACTTATTAAATTTAGAACCAGTGATGTCTCCAATAACAGTAGCAAGGAAGGCATCTGGCAACACAGGAACAATAGTAGGACAACAACATTAGTACAGCAAAGAACATGGAGCAACACAAATGGAACGATAGTAAAGAACAGCAGCTGATATAGAACTACCAAAAGGTGGATTAGATATATGTTATTATCCATAATAATGATCTCTTTATTTGACTAGTCCTGAGATTCAACATTAACAGTAGTATCCACACATCTCTTTTCTTTAACTATATGCACATTACACCTAAGCGGAGAGGAAAACAAGGAGCCCTCCATATAATATTAAAATTATGCACACACAACTCCATACAAACTAAATAATAATAAAAAAAAAGAGGAGCACACACATCCACACAAATAACAATAAAAAACAAAAGGAGTCTCTTTAGCTAGAAAGACTTAAGAAAAGACTGTTGAATTGTAAGAAGGCTGCACTAACTTTAATTACGACTCACTTTGTAAGAATTAGAATTCAAATTTAGAAGAGTGGAAAAGGTTTCATCACCTTGCAAGGGGCTCTCATTCGCCTCCCTATCAATAAAATAAAATAGGAACACAATAAAAGTTTTCCAATACTGTATAAAGTGTAACCAGCTGCAAATTGGATCATAATAGAAACAATTCCACATAAACCATTCTCTAACAAAAGCCAAATTTAACATATCACTTGGCTACTACCCATGTTTTAAAGATCATAATATCCTAGTATTTACTTAGGGAACCTAAAAATCACAATTTAATAAGAACTGAATGAATCCATAAATAAACACACACATAAAAAAGATTTGTTTATCCCTTCCAACAACCAACAAAAACAAAGGAATATTAAAGAGTCAAGAGGTGTCAAGGAGCTAGAATGTACCATAAGATCACAGGAGAAAGTGATGCGTAATGTTTTCTCGAATGTTAACATGTTGTCCCAGAAACATTCTAGCTTATTAAGGATATGAACTGCACTTTCCAGCAATTCAAAGCAAATGCAGATAATCGATAGTGCCAAACAATTAATATAGTTCATGAAAATAACATTGCAAATAAGTCAAAGTCCTGCATGTAAAACATCATCATGTCAAACTCCCCGAAAATACAACGTTATGCGTGCCATAAATCCCTATTTCAAGGCAACATACTGAACTAAGGACTCAACCAAAATACTTGAACCATAGAAACATATAACATAGTTAATCATCGTAATCTTACGAGTGATTAGGAACGAGCTAAGATAAGATATACTGCGTAGGAGTATATCCCCATATCGTTCCTTGATGAAGAAACCTTAGAGAAAAGTCACACGAAGTAAGTTATATGCATCTGACAGCAAACAAGCCCAAATGTCATAAAGTCACATAAATGATCTCACACTTCCTCTATTCTTCAATTCTTTAAACTATACTCGAGAGAACTCATAGCGAGTCTCGGCTTAGGACTCCCAACTGAAAAAAGAAAACTCCGAAATTCTTAAACATTTGGAATAATAAACCTACCATATAAAATAGCGAATGTCTTATCCACCAACTTAAGCGCCCAAATCCTACACCAACAAGCTATAAAGGAAAAATTAGATAATCTGTGCCACCCTTAAGCGAAAAATATACACAAAGAAATGACAGATGTGGAGAAAGTACGTTGCCCTTCAATACATTCCTTATGACCATACTTTTCAAATCCAGTCTACAGACGTTTTAGTAAATTACGTCCTAAAAACATATCAATAACAACTCAGCAAATTATCCTAGACCATTCATATAACTTTGATACCTCCTCATTATTCACCAGGCACATAAATACTTTGCAATAAAAACAACAATTTATAATAATAACAAAACCAGCTGAAAAACAAAACAGAATTTGGCAAGAGAATGGAGCCTATTCCATTCTAGCAATAAATTATTATATATTGAACATATAAGACATTATTTGGAGTAATACTACACCTTGTAAGGTTAAAAGGCCACACGTCGTATGCTATACAAGAACAAATATTGACACCCACCTTTTGATGTTATATGATCAAAACAATTCACTGCACCATCCTATAACGATATATCCAACTGAATTTAAGCGTACTACTGAGTTGGGAATATTCCCCAAGACCCTATATTAGATAAAATCTGTTATAATGAGGGTGAAACGAAGTTAAGTTTTAGAGCTAGTGTGCAACATTCACAACCTTTATATATGTTTAAAACCTTTAGACAAGTCAAATATATCTCTCTTGTGTTCACACATCAGTATTATTGAAAATATACAACACGATTTTACACTTCCTGCTTGCTGTTGTTGAAAGCCAGTTTAAGCCTGTCCTGATTCACCTACCAGTGTCATCCCCCAGTCAGGCACCTCGAGTTCCGCGTCATACGCTCTATTCTATTTTCTTCCTGAATGATAATTTTCACTTTTTCCCTCCCCATCTAGTTTTGTCCTGCTTCCATTCCGTTTTGGCCAATCAGGAAATAGCGCTGCCACACCTCCAGAAGAGTCTGTTACGAGCCATTGTTATGAGTTAGCCATTGTGGACTTCCTACCGATTCCCCGGAAAGATGCGTGAGAAGTAGAGTTATATCAATTTACCAACCAACAGATCTTCATGGCTTGTTAATGCACAAACACACGAAAAATAATTGCACTGAGCTCGACATAATAGCAATTCTAATCGTCCCTAGATTTACGCGTGTCCCGACGAGCTCTTGAAAGTCCAGTATTCTAAAATCACTTTTTAAAGTGAATGTCTAGCAAACATTTTGTGTAAATATAAATTTCTTGAAAATTAACTAAGTGCCCCCTATTTAATAAATTAGTCACCTAATCTAAATTGAGGACCAAGGAAGAAATTACAAGTTTGTGCCCTCGTCAACCATGATCAGTGCCTTCTAACTATCCCGCCACCAACTATTTTATTTGCCTAACCATTGAAGTATCTCTTGAGAAGTGTTCTCCTCTACTCCCAGATGATAAATCTTGAAGTTTATGTTTGGATTAGGTTGCCCCTTAAAAGAAAAAAGTAAAGAAAAGGAAAGAGGTATATGAGGTTGCGAATTGTATTAATTAAATGGATGATATTTTATGTCATACGATTGGTATTGCGTATTATCTCCTTTGCACAACCAGGAAGTCTAAGGAGAATTTGATCTGTTTAAAGATCACATGTTTACGTAATAAATGGTATCCCCTGTAAAATGGAGCAATATTTGTTTAATTTGCATTTTGTTATTTTTAAAATTGGTAAAAATTATGATTCCATATAGAGCTCAATTGTGTAAGGTCTTGAACTAAAGTCAAATGAGGAGATACAAAGAAAAAATTATTGGTAAAATAGAGCTAACCTGACGGGAATTAAAATATGAGTGGTATTAGAAATCCTGATCCATGCCACCAGTGTAACCGCCTTATCCAGAGTAAATGTATCCTTTTTTTGTTTAATTTCTTATCTTCTATATTTGAGTGTTCATCAATATCACGGTAACCCTTTATTGAGTGATGAAATGGCCCACCTGCAGTGCGGCCAAAAATTCGTATGATATAAGGAAATTCTCTCAGATCCAATTATTTAGCGTGATTTAAATCATAATGAAAGACAGAGGACGGAAATATTTGTATAGAAAGACCGTGAGTTTAGAGGAAAGAAGAGTATAGCGAACTGAATAAATGTTTATTCAAGGCAGGAATCAAATTTTTATTAAAGTGTGCAGGTTGTTTGTATGTAGATGGTGAAATGTCAATTTTCCTTAAAACCAAGCTGACTTATGGACAGGAATAAATAGATGTGAAAACAGTATTATGCAATTGGTTCCAGTTTCGGGCTTCTTTCCCACTAGTTAATGAAGTCTCTACTAAACCTTAATGGTCTCTTTGGATTAAAATAATGCGCCTTCTGAATAATCAAATCTCTAAATGCTCAATTCTCGTTAACTCGTAGATGTAAAACAAGTAATAGAAAGTTAGAACAAATAGCTATGGAAATGTGAATTTCGAGAATTGAATGAGAAAAATCCAAGTGTAATGTACAAGTAAATGTCGTTAGACTAAGTCCTAGTTAGCACCACATGATGGCACCTTAGCCGAGCCTACAAAATTATAAGGTATTGTTACACATGCCCCCCTTCTGGAAAAAAGGGTCGAGTGCAACGTGCAACATATAAGAACACATCGTCGGTGTAACAGTCTGTGAGTGATACACCACCCCAAAGAAGACCAAAAAAAATACGTAGTACGTTTTGAACCTGGGTAGGCAAAATAAAAAAAAATCGCTTAGCGTGTATGACTGCCAAGACTAATGAGTTTGAAACTCCTACTGTGCGCCAACGTACCATGATCCCTAAAGTAAAATAAGATATTCACAAAGGAGCGATGCTACAATAAAGAATTAATCTATACCACAATTCTTACACCCCACAATCCAGGCTCCAACCAAGAATATACCTAGCGTGTCCACCACCATATACTTAGTTCGACCTCCTTTGTGGTAAGAATATTTGGTCAAATGTGATATGTTAATCACCTTAGGTGAAAGGAAATCCAAAGTACAAGGTAACCTTTAATCACTGTGCTCGAAAATGAAATTATGCCTGCAAAAAGTAGTCAAGTAAAAGGGCCAAACAACTCCATAAAATGACCTCATTATCGTCAGAACCCCCAAAATCCAATTTCTATAATAAAAAACGAGACAAAATATAGAAGAAATGGGAAAGATTTTCCCACCTTTAGAACACATATGTTGCCCATGAACGCGGTAATTATTCTTGCTCTAACTCAAACAGAGCAGAATTAGGAGCCAGTGTTCTCACTCGCGTAGATAATTTGACCGAGAATAGCAGAAATGAGACTGCAGAATCCTATTAAGCCGTGCCAGAACAAAGAACATTCTAATCCTAAAACATGACGAAATTAATAACAAATACCACCATGCGCATTGTAGCGTCAGAGCTAAGTAATGTATACATCAAAGGTACAACCGTATGTAGTATGCGAGTGGGAGCAATCAGAGACACATGCAAAATCGCGACATTCCACCTCCTACAAAGAGAGCGAAAATGAAAGACTTATAACACAAAGAACTAAGCACCTGATTAAAATACCTCCAAACAAAATAGTACAATAAGAGCAACCCCGTATGACGCAAACCCTTCTCTAACTGTTCAGTCACTATCACAGCCAAAAGGAGGAACATAAGATGAAACCCGATAAAAGGCTTTATAATACAAAAGAAATAGGACTCAACCCCACGCACCGGACAGGTGTATCTTCGGACTGTCTCAACACAAAGTGTACTAACAAACAGCACAACACAGATATGTTCTATACTGATGAAGCAGAGCAGAGCCGAGTTTTGATTTGGTGGCAGTCTCCACACTGTGTGTGCGCAAAAATATCTGTTGTTACGCGACTGAATCCATTCCTCCATAGATTGTTCAATGTGAAAAACTACCCCTATTAAATTACGATCATTTTCTACCATGCGAGGAGGAAGCACAACAAAAATTTCAGAGTAAGCTCATAAAATTAAACAGTGAAAGATTACTCGGTAGAAATCTCATTGGGATATGACTCGAAGCCAAATTGTTTTGTTATATCCTATATACTCTCCATAGTATATGTAATAGAAATATCATATAGAACTTTTGGCTAGCTAGTAAGGCCTTGGTGTGCAAGGACCTAGTGTAATCTCTATTCCTGGTGTGAATCATGTGCAGAAACAACATGTACTGAACTACAACAGTCCAACACCAATGCGAATCTATTTGAAACGAGAACCCTGAAAGTTTATCCCCAATTATGAGCGAACCAGATCCAAATTCCAAACATCCTTCCTAGAGAGAAAGTGAGCTGAAGGACTTAAAGTATCCAAAGATGAACAGACCAAATATAGTGGAAACAAGCTCAAAACATCTTTTAAAAAATTAAAGAGACATGGAAACAAATGAGAGTCTCAGAGACACATGTTGACCCAAAGAAAATCTTGTGCGACCATTTTCACCCCAGCTTGTAAAATAATCTCACAAGACTTCAGGACTGTGCTTCCCTAAAAACAACAAAACCTTGCGAAAAAGTGAGTTGGAAAGAAGCATAGGTTTGGGCATTGTTGTGAAGAGGCTTTCTAGAGAATTTCATTGACAATGGTGGCTGTAGCTATATTAATTGCATGTAGAACTCTGAGCCATGATGAAGTTGTATGGAAGACCGAGCGACTTGTTTGTGGCGGCAATAAAATAGCTAATCTACCTTCTTCAATCAGGTAATTTTGTATATTCTAATGCTTTTTTCGCCCTTTGTTTCGTTTTTTTTTCGATTTTCTGATCGCCCTTTGTTGTTTCAGTTTTATTTTCGATTTTTTGGTCTTTTTTGGGGGGTATTCGGTTTTTAATTTAATAGATCTAAGTTTGTTTTAATTTTTTTCTAACACTTTTTTAATTTTTTGTTTGGTTTTTCGGCTTTGAGTATTGTTATGTTTTTGGTTTCTTTTGTTTTACGTTTTTTGGATTTTTCTGGAAATTTGGTTTATTTTGTTTTTTGATATTTGTTTTTTTGGTCTTTTTCTGATTTTTTGTGTTAGATCTAGTAATTTGTAAGAAAAAAAATTTCGATTTTATAATCTTGTAGATCTATAAAATCAAAGAAAGTTTACTCTCGATTTTGTTATTTGGATTTTCTGGAAATTTGTTCTGATTCTTTCGATTCTGTTATTCTGATTCTTTCGATTTTGTTATTTGGATTTTCTGGAAATTTGGTTTCATTTTGTTATTTTTAATTTAACCCTAACATGCATTTTATAAACAAATAGAGATACAGAGTGACAAGTCGAGCACCACTTTTTAATACAGGAAGGTGTTCTGTCGGTGTTTTACTCTCGTTTGTTTAATATGAGTTTTTTTTTTCTAAGGTTTTTTCGATTTTAGTTTGTTCTATCAAATTTTGTTCAAATCTGATTGTTTGTTTTAGTTTTAGTTTTCGAATTTAATTTTCAATTTGATTGTTTTTCTGAATTTTCTTTTTCAAATCTGATTGTTTGTTCTCTTTGATTGGTGTTGTGTCGGTGTGGTGGGCAGTAGGCAAGCGTGGTGGTGCAGCAGGCAATAGTGGCGGTGCATCGCGGACTGACGGAGCTGCTGTTCAGAGAGAGAAGTGAAAGTATTTTGTCTAAGTTTGTGAGAAGTGRAAGTATTTTGTCTAAGTATTTTGTCTAAGTATTTGATGTATTTCTAAGAATTTTAAATTATATGTATGTACTCTTTGTTAGAAATGTGACGAGGAGAATTCTACTCCACAATTCATTTGAGTTTTTTTGTGATATTATTCTGTGAAATAAAGTAGGTGGGACCTCCCACCTGTTGGACTTTTTTTTTAATTAATAAAATAATCAAAGAGACCTATTGTGCATCAAATCCGGTCTCTTTGATGTAATAAAATAATCATATATTATCATATAAGAGACCGGTTAGTTTGTCAGATCCGGTCTCTTATCCCTCTRACTAAAGAGACCGGTTTTTCTAAGAACYGGTYTCTTTGCTCAGTATAAGAGACCGCAAAAATAAACCGGTCTCTTACCCTAAGAGCCCTATCACCTAGAGACCGGTTGATATGCGGTCTCTTTGCCCCTTTTTGACCGGTTTCTTTGCTCTTTTTTGTAGTAGTGTAATAAGGAGAAAAGATGTCCACCCAAGTAGAAGTCAAACAAGGGTCAAATAGATATCACAAATTGTGTGCAACTTTCAAAGCTTGCAATAAATCAAGTCATTCTACTCGCTTCCTCTCTCCAAAGAGACACTCCTTGGCCTCTAGTAGACCAAGCTTGGTGACAACACATAGCTCAAAGGAAGAGCTCAAAGAATAGCATAGAGAGATTTCAAGAGTAAGGTTTTAGCACATTGCACTAGACATCCAAAATTAAAAATTTTGACTCTCTTTATCATTTGTGACTCCACACTCAAGGTCAAAGGACTTTTCGGGTTATAATGTATTGGCTAAAAGATGGGTGAGGAAAAATGTATTTGGCTTATGGTGGTATCCCTATACAAGTGAAGTAGAAACACAAAATAAAACTTTGGGGATTGAGTTGCCCAAATTCACAATACTCACACACTTGGGAGGCAAGCTTATAGCACACTTCCTGTCTCCCACACAAAACACTATACTTGAATTATTTTTCCCAAAGTGCATATTTTTGGAATTTTTTTATTTTATTTTTTTTTTTTGCAATGCACTTGGGAATACACCTTGCAATTCCAATACCATTGTATTTTACTTACATAATTCACATCACTTTTAAGCTTTATACACATAGCCTTACACAAACTCAAGAACCACACTTCACTTGTCTTCTAAGGGTCAAAACATGTAAAAATATGGCTAAGAGGTACGTAATGTAGCTAACAAGGATATGAAAGCTCAAAGGGTGTCCATTGGTAAACGAAAACCCAAAATTTATACCCAAATACGTATGTGGAAAAAGAAATAAAAAGGTAAATGAAAAAGGGAAAAAAAACTAAAACCCAAAACCCGAAATGAATTCCTTATCACTCCTCAAGTAGCACGATCTAGATCTCGAAATGTCACAACGAATAGTCAAGGAAGGATTCTAGTGCTAATACTCAATTTTTTAAGAATTTTGACTTGTATGTGCCTATTTGGCTCTAAAAGAATTCACACAACTCACAAGGTCTCAATATAAACACAAAAATCCCCAAGAAAGGCTTCTTATCATGCACCAAGCTACTCCCGGCTTGGCTAGAAACTCACCACCTAGAAAGAATCTCCTGGCTTGTTTTTAAAGCGTGCCAATAAAAAAATTCCTAGGAAGAGAGTTTCATGACTCAGATTTTGAAAAGGATAGTGATTTTGAAAAATTAGACCTTGTTAGACTCTTAGTTGGGAAGAAAATGTGTTACTTAAAACTCAAATCCCATCCAAAATCCAATTCCATCACACAAAACATAATTTACCACTTTGCCTAACCAAAAGAAGGAAAAACAAAAGGAAAGAAAAAAAAAGAAAAGAAAATCCTTTTGGCCTTTTTTGCATTTTTCGATTTTTTTGTGATTTTTCCATCTTTGAACCTAAAAACACAAAAAGCACACAACACATATTTACAAGCACAACAATAAATAGGAAAATCCTAGGAAAAAGAGAACAAAAGCTTGGAGATACAATTTACACTACATTCCTTATCATCCCCTTATCAACTCCAAATCAACTTAACCGAAGTCAAGGACACTACAAATAAACCTCAAGGGGGAATCCAACATCCGCCATGCAAACAAATGTAATAAAATCGCCGTAGGCATAACCCCTACGACGCCGCAAGCACATAATCCTAAAGAATAGTATCTCCAACTATAAAAGAAAATCCTAGAATCTAGCCACATAAATTACAATAAATAAAGAGGTGAAGTCAGAGAAAACTTACAAAGTCGTTTCCAAACCAAAATATGCACAAGAGCCCCAAAACCGGGCTCAGATCCAAGCTACGGCTCCAATAAGCAAAAGCCAACTCCAAACACAATAAAACAATAATACAAAACCAATATACTTCCTCCGTTTTCCAATACATGCAACAAAGGGTAATATTTGTGAGAGATAAAAAATTCATTTGTTGCAAGTATTGGAAAACGGAGGAAGTACAATATATACAATATAAACAAGATATATATGCAACCAAGCAAAAAAAGTGACGCATTTGTGGAAATCCTCCCCCACCCCAACTAGAATGGAACTCCATCTCGGAGTTCAAATAGCAGCCAAAAGGGAAGGCAAAGTTACACAAATGCGCACTAAACTCGATCCTCCTAATCCTAGGACCGGGGTGGTGGAGGTGGTGATGGAATGAGAGGTCACCCATATTGGTCAAACCCCTCCGCAAGTTTAGTTTCCTCGGTGTAAGTGCGGCTCGGGTCCCAATCGTAGCGGAGGGTCGTAGGAGGACCATGTGGTTCCTAAACACCATAGTAGTTGGGAGGAAAATTATAGTATGGATCGGTCCTCCTATCACGTCGTGCCGCTACGGGATCATAGTCATAAACAGGACCCCCTCTAAAGTCACATCCTCCCTTTATTTAATAATCATAGGGAGGCACGTCACGGTTCTCGAGAGAATTGGGATCCAACGTCCCCGGGCCTAGCCAATAAAGGGTAAACACCCCCCTCACGAGCAATAGCATTGGCCTCATCATCCTCCATCTCCGGGGTCCAATTTGGGAGAGGACCCAATTGAACTGGGGAGTTGGGGTAGTTGAGGTAAGAAGGGATAGTACCCTCATCCACCTTCCTTTGGAAGTGTTGAAACTCCGAGTATGAAGGGGTGGCGAAAACCGTCTCGTTCGCCCTATGTAGCCTATCCACATTTGTAGTTAAATCTTTAAATTTTTTCAAAAAATCCCCGGGTAGGCTAATAGCAAGAGGAGTTGGAGTACAAGAAGCAAGGGGGGTTAGAAGACGTACCTCCCTCCGTGTCGGAGGGGGTGCAAGGGCGCTGCTTCGGGCGGCGTTGTCAAGGTTGCACAGAAGGGAGGTCCTCGTCCTCATGTTGTTGTTGTTGTTGTTGCCTTTGGAGTTCTTCGGGGGTGGATGGTGAAGCGGTGCTAAGCGGGGTTGTTCCAAATGGTAGTGGAGGGATGGGGCGAACGCCCCTTTATTTGGGCACCGTAGAGGTCCTCCACCGGTATAATCTCCATGGGGGTCCTCCACGGGAATTCAATGTTGGCGGGTGGGCGGGTCATTCTTTCACATGGGAGTTGGAACCATGGAATGTCTTACACCTTTCAAATGTCTTTCCTACCATCATGGTAATGTAAGAATTTCATTGGGAAGCATTAGTCCCTATCCAACCAAGCATGAGTGGATAGAGGAACGAGCCCGGCGTAGATGTCCCGGGTCTTCAAAATCCGGAATGCTGGCAAGGAAATTAGACCACCACATTGGATGGTTCCATGTTGCCATCATTATGTGTTATTCGGTGAAAGTGCTCGGCCTAAATGAACCCCCAGTTGATTTTGTTTTCAAGCTCGATGGGGTTGAAGTATTGTGGCCCATAGATGGCCTGCTATACCACATAGAGTTCCACCACCGTAATCTTCCCTAATTCTTGTCTAGAAAAGAAAATGGGGGCAAAGATGCAGTGGAAGTAGCGGATCCCCGCATGAATGATCTTTGAGGAGTGAGAATTGTTGTAGAAATCCTGGACTCCCCGGATGATTGCTTTCGAAAAGGGCTATTTCTTGAACCCCCGAACAGTACCATAATTCCTTAAATTCCGAATTCGGGCCGAAGGATCGAACCCCAATAGTTGGTTGACTTGTGTGATGGTCAACCCATAGGACTTGTTGAATATCCTAAAGTGAACCATGTCACTCTCCTAATTGAAAGAGAAGATCGTCATGAACTCCAAGGTGAGCTTTGGATAGATGAGGGGAGGATAAACGACCTCGGGATCATCCTTGAACACACTTTGACATACTTAGTCGGGATTTGCACATTAAAGAGTGCCTCAAGCCCGATATTTGCAAAAAAGAACTTCACATGAGTCGTTATGCCAAACTCCTCACAAGTTGGAGGATGACAAAACAAGGTAGTGTTGACTTTCCTCGTCTTGAATTTGTTGAGCTTGGCCAAATATTCTCCGGAGGCCCGGATGTCATAGCTCCTAGGCTCGATCAGCCTTGTGGAGTTGAGGTCATCCTCCTCCTCTCTTGGAGGACGGGAGGAGGAAGGCTCATTGGTGGTCCTAGCCTTCTTGAACGACTTGCGGTTAAAGAAGATAATTCCCAACATGATTGTTTTGAGTACGTACATACAAATTCAGAAATCAAGCACATTAGTCTAGGATAATAGGAGAAATCAAGCAACACACTAACCAATTCTTACAAATGCTTATTTTAGTAAACAACAACTCATAGCATAACAAGTACCATTAAATAAATAAATAAGTAAAGCTTAATAAATAAACTTCCTAAAAATGAAATTTTCTTTCAAAATTAGCTCAAAAACCACATAATTCAACATATGAATTCATACTCAATCAAAAACAAGAACCATGGAGTATACTAACACAAGTCCAAGTTAAAGAGGTAAAAATAAAAAATTCACTCCCTTATGCTTTTTATATTTTTGCCGAATAATTTTTTTTTTTTGATCGGATTTTAACAAAAAACCCACATTTATTTCCACTCCTTATTTTTGTTTCATTGGCCTATTTATTGTGAAGGGAGTAAAAATTAAACTTGAACTTGAATAAATATACAAAATTGAGCATGAACTTATATATTGAATTAATGCAAAAATTTAAGCTAAGTAACAATACTCAAACACACTCATCAACTTTATAATACAAAATCAAACCCTAAATTACATAAACTCCACTTAAATCCACTTCAAAAATAATTACTCACTTGAACAAACAACCAAAATCACACCAAAAATCAACAAACTTCACAAATAAACAAATATACCCAAATATATAACAATCCTAAACACGTTGAAAAATCATGGAAAAACTTGGAAAAATAACAAACCAAGCATCCAAATTCAATAACAATTCCAAAAATTGATTTATAGAAATGGGTAGAGAATGTTACCAATCTTGAAAACCAAAAACTTGAGTGATATGTTAGTCCACAAGCAAAACCACAAAATTGCAAAGTGCCGAAAATTGAAAATTAGTTGAGAGTGAATGTAGAGGATGGAAAATTGTGAAGTTTGGTGAAAATTTGGAAAGATTTGGTGTAGAAATGAGTGAGTTAAAGAGGATTGAAGTAGGAGAAAAATGAGTAAAAAAGGAGTTTGTTTGAGTTTGAGTTTGAATGTGAGGATGAGTGTGAATGTGAAAATGAGTGAATGAGAGTAAAAGTAAGGAAAGAGAAAAGAAAAGAAAAGAAAAGAAAAAAAGAAAGGGAAGAATGGGTGTGCAGTTGGGGGGGGGGATTAGTAGGGTGGGTGGGGCGGTGGGAGGGGGGTAGGGTTAATGGGGAACTAAAAGAAAAGGGTGAAAGGAAAGAAAAAGAATAAGATAAATAAAAAGAAAAAATGTGGGATTTTTTTTAAGACAAATAAATCTTTTTGTATTCCCACAAAATTGTAAAAGGCTCATTGAGCTCTTATTTTCTACTTTTTCCTCATTTTATTTCAAAAATTTGGGACCCTTTGAAATTAAAGGCCCTAAGTAAAAACCAACAAAACACCACCAAAATCCCTTGAAATAACCACCAAGGGGCACCAACCACATACCAACAAAACCTCTAAAACTCAAGAACTCCACCAACCAACCTCCTAAACACAACGAAAACGAAAGGCTAAAAAGGTATGAACCTTAGCCAAACCAAAAACCAAAAATCAAAAACAAGCACACAACCAAAAATCAAGACACACATCAATAGCTTAACGCATAACAAAAGAGGAAAATAGGCCGAAGCCCTCGGATGCCTCCCGAAAGCGCTTCTTTAACGTCACTAGCTTGACGCATTCACCCCATCAAGGGGGATCCTTTAGTGTCATCAATCGAAGAAGTGCACTAGGCACTTGAGCATATCCATCATGTAGAATTATCATAGAGTCATCAAGAGAAATTTTTGAAGAAAATTGAGCACTCCTCAAGTACTCATAAGGGATCTTTTCCTTGTTCTTGCCATTCCGGCCCCTAGAGACTAGGTAGTGGAGATTCGCATGAGGCATCATGAGCCTTGACCTTACCCTTGCATTCGTCGGCTTGCTCCATGTGAGAACCTTGCATAACGCCACAACCTACTTTTGGCCACTAAGTCACACTAGGAAATATGGGGTTAGCTTCAAGCATACTACCAAGCATATCACAAGGATGAGAGGAGGAAGAAACCATGTTGCATTTTCCTTCATGTGGATTAACAACCTTTTTCTTTCGGAAAGTAACCTTGTCCTTGCCCACCGTGAAGCTTATCATGCCTTGCTTCACATCGATACAAGCTCCGACGGTAGCTATGAAAGATCTTCCTAAGATCAAAGATATGTCCGAGTTGCTAGCCACATTGAGGACTACAAAACAATTTTTGAACATGTGGCGATATTTCCGAGTTGCTAGCCACATTGAGGACTACAAAACCAACTTTGAGGAGTACGTTTTCGGCGATCCCAACCCGTAGTGAAGGTTGGCTTGAGTGTGGTGAGGCCAAGTTTTTGAAAGGCTGGGTAGTTCATAACACTTATGACCGCCCCCAAGTCACATAAAACATCCTTAACAAGGATGTCATTTATGGTCCATGGGACGAAGAAACTACCAGGATCCTTGAGCTTCTCCGGGATCTCACGCGGAGACTCAATCTATGGCTTGACCTTACCGTTTTGCCCCTTGTTTTCACATTCTTCCAAAAACTTGGAGAAGTTGGGAATCTCATTCTTGGCTCCATTTGGAGGAATTGAGAGTGATGGTGTTGAAGCATTTAAAGGAATTGACAGAACATGGAGTCTTGGAATCTCTCCGGGTTTTGCATCTCACTAATAACCCTAAGGCTAGAAGGGTCTTTCCCATTGCTAGGCTCACCTTCCTCTTTCACCTTATTCTTCCTCCTAGCACTCCTTTTCTTATTCTTTCTCTTTTTCCTCTCCAAAGCCTCAACCTTCTCATCCTCCGTTTCACTCATTCGATCAACCTCTCCATCGTTGACCACCTTAACCTCCTTGGGCTCCTCACTCTCTTCAACTTTTTGTTTCTTCACACTCTCCCCTTGTTCATTTGCTTTTTCCTCATGTACCTCCTAACCCAACGGATCCTTAATAGCCTCACCCTTCACCTCCATCTTCACACCAACTCCCTCAGCCTCATTTGATCTCATCATATGAACTCCATCATTCGTTGAGGTGTTTGATTGTGAGGGTTGGATGTATTTTGGGGTTTGTTGACAAGGTTTGCCATATTCCTCTCAAGAGCCTTCCATTTATCCCTAAAACTTTATTTATCGTCCTTCGGGAATTCTTGCTCTTGGGGGTGTTGGACGATAGGTATGTTTTGGGTTTGAGTGGGGTGAGGTTGAAAATTGGCTTGATTTTGAGAATTGGTTAACTGGGGTGGAACTTGACTTCCCCTTAGCCCCATATATTGCCCTTGCATACCCCCTTAGTAATCAGGGTGTTAGTAGTACGCACTTGGTTGGGTGGCTTGAAATGGGGGTTGAGCTTAGGAATTGATATACCCACCATGGTTCCCTTGGTACACAAAATTAGAGCCATTCCCCCTAAACCATCCTTGCCATTGTTGCTTGGGGATTTGGTTACCAAAACCATAATGTTGGTTAACAAATATTTGGGTTTGATAGCCAAACCCTCTTTGGGGGAATTGCCTTTGGTTACCAAACYCGTTTCCTCTTTGGGGGTTAAAAGCCCTTTGGTTAAATGTGTTTTGGTAACCAAAGTCATTTCCACCTTGGCTTGGTTGGTTGTAAGGGGCTCTCATAGGCCCATAATCATTGGGGTTAGAATTGCCTCCCATCCGAGGTCTTGCCCCATTGTCACCCATCAAGTGACATTATTTAAAGTCATAATCATAGGGCAACTCATCAACAATGCAATCATCAATTAAAGAAAAATTTTGGACATAACAATAAGAATAGAGATTATCATAGGCACCACAATTGTTACAAAACAAGACACCTTGAGGCATAGAATTATAAGCTTGGGGCTTGGACTTACCTTGGCCCTTCAATAGGGTGGCAGGAGCCACTTGAGAGGAGGAGATTCCCCCCTTCTCAATGGACTTCTCCACTATGGTCTTGATGCCATCTGGTAGTTTCTCAACTACTTCGCCTTCACCTAGAGAGTGGATAGTGCCTTTAGCTTGCCTTGGGGGAGATCTTTCCCCTTCTTTCCATGTTGCATAGTTATCCACGATCTCTTCAATGATGCCCTCTATTTCATCCTCACTTTTGTTCATGATCGGACCACCCGCTCCGGCATCCATATAGAAAGTTTGATAGAGCAACCGTTTGGGAATCCCGTGATGTGGACACTCCCTTAGATATTCCTTAAATCTCTACCAAGCCTCGGAGAGTGTCTCATCAATCCTTTGGCTAAACCCTTGCATTTTAGCTCGAATCTCCGCCGTCTTTCTATGAGGATAAAACTTGTGTAGGAATGCCTTAGTGGTCTCTTCCCATGTAGTCAATGAGTTAGGTTTTACCTCTTTCTCTAGCCAATCTAAGGCCTTCCCCAAAAGTGAGAATTCTAAAAGCTTGAGCCTCAAATATTCTTGACTCACTCCATTGACCTTAATAGTATCAACATACTTCTCAAAGTCCTTCAAGTGTTTATGGGGGTTCTCACTTTTTAGACCATGAAACGGCCTTGATTCTATGAGTTGAATGAGCTTCGACCTAATCTAAAATTTTCCCTCGATATTAGGTAACACAATTGCCTTAGTTGTCGCATAGGATCCAAGGGTCCCTAGATCCTTAATTGGTCTTGCCATTGTCTCTTCGTTCTCAAATTCCTCAACTTCTTTTTCACTTTCACTTAACTCCTCAAATTCCTCTTCACTATCTCTCTCTTCACTAGCTGTCGAACACATTTTTCTAGACTTCCTAATCTTCCTCAAAGTCCTTTCAATCTCGGGATCAAAAACAAGTGGCTCTCTACTTTCCATCAAAAACAACTGGTTCTCAAAGTCCTCGAAATGAAACAAAATAAACTTCAAGTGAAGTTGAGAAAATCTTTTTGGATTTTTTTTATTCAAAAAGCAAAAAAAAAAACCAAGCTAACATGTAAAGACTTAAACACCTCGCTTCCCCGGCAACAACGCCAATTTTGACGGGCTCCGACTAGGGTTGTTGAGTTAAAACCTAACCAGACACTCTCAAAATACTATTTATAAGCCGATACCACTAACAAAACCAAAGTATAGTATTAAGTAAGGGGTCGATCCACTGGAAAGGTAACAAAAAGTGTCTAAATCCTAACTACACTAGCTTGGCAAGTAAACATACATTGAAAGAGGGAACTTGAATTAAGACTAGTTAATGCAAACTCTTGAAATAAGCTTTGGGAAAACAAATACTCTAAACACCTAGGAGTAACTAGTGTCACCTTCTATAGTAAAGGGAGACGCCAATAAAAGAGTGTGTTCATCTCCAACAAAAAGGGTGATTGCAATCATGGTTTGGAAATATGATTAACATCATCTCCCAAGTCAATTAACCCTCTCAATCCAAGTTGATACCCTAGTCCCCTCAAGCTCTTACTAGAATTGAGCAATCAAGAAACAAACTAATGCCCAAGTCAAACCTCACAATCCCTTGCAAAGGGTTGAATCAAGCACCTCTTACCTCAAAAACAATGGGTGGCCAAATCCAAAGCAATCAGGCTCGAGAAATCACAAATCAAGGCATAAATGGTGATTGAAGAGAACAAATTATGTCATCTTGGAATTGTAAAGATTATAGAAGGGACAACTAGCTCTCCTAAGCTACTACACTACTTACACAACATGATTACAACTTGAATAGCAAGAAAAACAAAGGAAAAACATGAACAAGAAGCCATTAAAGCAAGGAATTACAACAACAAAAGGGTATCAAAGAAAACTACTCAAAACTACTCCAAAACAAGCAAAACTATAACCAAAACCTTCACAAACACAAGGGAAAACAAACTAGAAGCAAAAGTATCAACAATACCCACAAAAATTTGCAAAAAGGAAATTTAAACAAAAATCAGAGCAAACAACAATAATACTGAAATCTAAGTAAAGAAATGGAATTACCTCAAAATTTTAGGTCAAAAGAATATAAGAATTGAAAGATTTGAGCAAGAAATATAGAAACTAGGGCAAAATGAAGAACTTGAAGCTACTCTCTAATGGTGGCTTAAAGGAAAAAGAAGATGATGAAAAAGAAATCTGAATTCTACTCACTATTCTATGTTATGTTCTACTATCTACTTACTTGTTCTAATTGTTTCTCTCTCCTAAAACTATATTTACAAAGCCCAAAATACCAGCTCATTTAATTACAAGTTTGCCATTAAGAATTTACACATGTGCTTCAAAGCTTTCTCCAAGTCAAGTCAACAAGCAAAAGTCAACGTCCAAGAGGTGACACGTGGACGCGCATGCGGAGGCGCGTGCGAATGTGGATGTGCATGCAAGGCAGAAGTGGCACGGACGCGCCTAAAACTCTTCTGGAAAAGCTACAGGCGCAGGCAAGGGGGCGTGTGCAGACGCGCGTGCGAGCCCTAGGGCGTGTGCGGGGGCGCGTGCAAGCAAAAGATGCGCGGCCGCACCTAAAATGGTTCTAGAAGGAAGGGTGGCTCTGCAGGCGCGGACGAGACGCGCGGGCAGAGGCGCGTGCCAACTTGGGACCCACGTGGAAACCCTAAGAGGCGCGGCCGCGCCTTAAAGCTTTCTTGAAGTGGAGGAGCACTCTTGCATGCTCGAAGAAAATGTTAGAGCAAATGTTTAAGTGCCTTAAGGCTCAACGAAAGCAACCACAACCGAAACAAAAAGTTGGAAAGCTTAAAAGTAAAATGTGAACTTCTAGGCACTTACAAAATTCTCACAAAGCTTGCAATTGAGTGTACAAAGATAGAGAAGAAGAGAAAACTAGTGAAAAACCTATAAAAACCACTAAAAACCAACAAAGCTTTGCAAAACTAAACAAAGTAGAAATCTAACCAAAAAGGTTAGTGAAATGATATCGAAAACACACATATTGGCCAAAATAAGGAAGAAATAAGTGCCTAAATATGACCATTTTTGGCAGTTATCACATTGCATGTCTTACGGGTGATCATTCCCTTGCCTAATGACTGACTGAAAAATGTAGCAAGTGCATGAATGTCACAAATTTGCCTTTTGCCTTTTATTTTTCATTTTTCACTCTTTTTTCATTTTTTTTTTTGTGTTTTTTTTCTTTTCTTTCTTTTTTTTTGGAAAAGGCGAAGTTCAAAGGTCCGACGTCCGTTTACAATTGTATGACTCAACAAAGCACAACGCCTTAATATTCTACTTAGTAACCAGTTTGACATTACGAC
Organism: Bassia scoparia; assembly: GCA_008642245.1. Lineage (NCBI taxonomy): Eukaryota > Viridiplantae > Streptophyta > Magnoliopsida > Caryophyllales > Amaranthaceae > Bassia > Bassia scoparia. Next base: position 73,014 of record SNQN01001301.1, read on the forward strand.
GCCTAAGGAATGATCACCTTGCTATATGAGGACTATTACATGACTCAATGACTTGTTTGGTATGTATGCAAAGCTAGGGTCCTTAGTCACGCTAGCATGAACCCTATATGCAAAAGAAAAACAAATGTCCAACCACCTAGAGTCAGTTGCTACGTTATCGAACAGGTCAGTCCGGGTGTCCAAAAGGTCCCATGAGTAGGCTCAGAACAATCCTTAACACATCTAGCCTGCTGTGATGTTCAAAGAAGGTCTAAACCATTACGGCTTTGTAGTGCACGCARCCGCGCGTCATGGTAGGGAAGGGCATTAAGCTTAAAAATTGGTTACATAGGTAGTGCACCAGCGCCAATCTTAAGCGAGCCCCCCCCCCCCCAGTCTTGTCTTAAGTGTAGAACACAATTATATGAGACGTGATGCCTAAATGCCAACGACCTAAGTTTCGTGTAATGTAGGATGCCTAAAACACAATGCCATCATAAGGACGCTAAAATCGCATAACAATTTGAGTATTGCCCACACATAAATAAATTAATAGCTTTAGTGAACTCCACAGTGAAGTCGCCAAAAAACTGTACAAGCGTCACCTGGCCGGACTGGGTCCGGTCCCTCTACTCCGGGGGGGTAAAATTTTGTTGAGTTCCTACCTTGTGTTTTGAATGATGACACACCACTTTGAACTAAAATAGATATGCAAGTTCTGTTTGCATGTACAGATAAAAGAATCAAGTTCAAAGATTGTAAAGATGAAGCTCAGTAAGCTATATCTCGAAGATTGCATGAAGAGCAAGCCGTCAAGAGTTATAGATTTAGGTCTAAGTTGCAATGTAAGTAGTTTTGGATTGATAAAATGCATTATAAAGGTCAATATTAAAGAGTTGAGCAAGTAAAATATAACAAGTAACCTAGGTTGCTTGTTATAGATAACTTCAAGTAAATTGAGTTGACTGGAACAGTTTGGGAACAGTTCCAGACCAGTCCTCTTTAGTTTACCTCCTATCATCCTTATTTTTGGAAAGTTTATTTCCGCGTAAAGTTGATTTTGAAAATAAACGAATGGAAGGGTTTTTGTGCGGGAAAGTCTCTTATGTATGGAAAGTATATTGTTGAGTTGATAAGCTGAGTGGAGGACGTAGACTTATTAGAAGTCGAACCTCGTTAAATCTTGGTGTTGTTTATTTTCTTGCATTTATTTCCACTGGTTTAACTAATCGAGAAGTTTACAACATACACTTATACTCAATTCACCCCCCCTCTTGAGTACAATCTGCACTTTCAATTGGTATTAGAGCCTTACTTCTTGAAAGGGTAACACCTACAGAAGGAAGATAAATATTTCTACTCAAGATATGTTAAATGGAAACAGAGGATCAAGGTTGCCTAAGTTCAACGGAACTAACAAACAATGGTGGAAGATTTTCATGAAGAACTAATTCATTGTCACTGAGTAGGAGTGCTGGATGATTGTCAAAAATGGTCCAACAAAGGTTGCTGCTAATAATGATTGCACAAAGAAGAAAGAAAGTGAATACACTTCCACAGATCTGAAGACTTTTGAAAAAAATGCCAAAGCCATGTCTCTTCTTCAACAAGGTATTGTTGACAACGAGGTAAGCCGTATCTTAGCATGCTCTTCTGCTAAAGAAATATGGGAAACCCTAGAATTAGCCTATGAAGGAACTAGTGACGTCAAGAGATCTAAGGTGGATATGCTTATGTCCAAATATGAAACTTTTGATATGAATCGAGATGAAAATATAATAGAAATGTTTACTCGTTTTATGTCTATTATAAATGAACTAAAATCTCCTGGCAAAAACTTCAACAGTGAAGATTTGGTCAGAAAAATTCTAAGGAGTTTAATAGGTAAATGGCTGCCCAAGGTTACTGCGATACAAGAAGCCGAGGATCTATCCACCTTGACCGTAGAACAACTCATTGGGTCTTTACTGACACATGAGATGTTAGTTGATTCAAAGGAAGAGAGTACAACCAAAAGTCATGGCTTAGAGTTGAAAGGAGAAGAGAATTAGGAAGATCTAGATGAGATAGGCCTCATGGCAAGAAGATTCGAGAGAAGTCTTAGATCTCAGTACAAAGGGAAATCTTGGAAGAACAAGTGCAACGCATAGAAGACCAGTACCAGCACTGGTTGTGTAGGACGTGGGCCGCGCCCTCAGCGTATAGCGGGCGCGCGGCTTGGTACTACATCGAGGTGCTTGTGCGTGGGCTTGAGCCACGGATCCCGCACGTGAGTGCGTTGGGGTAGTGTTGTCGAGTGAGGGGAGTCGCCACCGGTGCCTAGGAAAGGTTATTCACGGACGCCCGAAACGTTGGTGCCAAAACAATGGCCCCACGTCCAATCAAGTAACCAGTCGTGGGTTCGGGACATGGTACGAATCAGATCTGTAACCCAATCCGCCCGCATTGTAGCGGCCTCTACTCGGTCTCATTGTAATTCCATTAAGCACGATTTATTGGATGCCACACAACTTACGTTTTTTAGCACCTTAGAAGCGTCCTAACCCTAAAGATACTATGAGTATGTTCTATATGCACAAGAGACTACCTAACCTAGAAATTGTGACCACTTCGTATTAATCATGTTAAAAACGGTGCCCTAAAACAGGTTGTCCATAGTTAATCTGATTTAAAGTATTCACCATAATTCCGTCTTTGTTTAGCAAAATATATATATAAAGTTATACAATAATGACAATATGCAATAAGATGAAGTGCATAAACTTCGAAAGTATATGCAAACTCATCTTACCCTAAATCTGCAAAGAAAAAAAAGTTAGTTTGTAAAACACAATGAAACGAATCCTTTGCCTTGAATGCTACATGAAAAACAAAGAAAATGATTGTTAGTCCTTGATAAACGCAAGTGCAATGGATCTCTCGCCTTCAATTGCTATACAAGAATAAAGATTGTTGTATTGACAATGAATAATAATAATGAAATGAAACTAAAAACCAATGAAACCTTGCAAACATTGTGAAACCCTACATATTTACATGAAACAAGTTAAAAAGTGAGTTTCTACATTGCTTTAATTATATTAAAAACTCATAACAATGTTAGTCAATATTAAAAAGAAAGTGAGAGAGATTATTGGTGAGTAATCTCAGAATTCAACCTTTGTTATCGCTTGTTGATTCGAAAGAAGAATCGATGCTTTGAACTAAAACGAAAGTATAATGTGTTTTGAGTGTTTTGAGTGTTTAGAGAGAGAGAGAGTATGCGTAGGAAGCATATGAAGTGTAGTATCGGACTGAACAAGGCAAGGTATTTATAGGCACGAGGCAAGTTTTGGAGCAAAGAAAACCGCGTATATACGCTTGTAATGAGCGTATATACGCTGCTTCCTGCGTATATCGTCGTATACAGCGTATATACGCTGCTCACCCTCATAATTTTTTGGCAATTTTCGTATGTCTTGTATGAGCGTATATACGCTCCTGTTTGAGCGTATATACGCTCTTGTTAGCGTATATACGCTCATCACTTGCGTATATACGCTCAATGATTTTGTATATTTTTTTCAAAAAACCTCGAAATATTTTGATTTCCTCGATTTTATTCGTTGATTTCCCTTGATTCGACGCACCTAGACACCCTTGCTCTCCAAGCAAGGATTTCTAGTATTTTCTAGAAGGTTCCAGTATTTCCGGAGTATTTTTTAATTATTCATGTATTTTCTGCGTATTCTGCGTATTTAAACATTGCAAAATTCATAGGAAATCATAGAAAAATCAGAAAAATAATTTAAAAATACTGGCGGATTCAGAAAAATGTGACGGACATGATGAACATCAAAAGCATGAGAATCGCCTTTGAAAACCTTTTGAAAACCTTTGAAAACCTTTGAAAAAACCGAAAGAAAGTATTTTTGCCTTGCCTTTGACCTTTGCTCAATATTTCCGATCGACCTCGCATATTTCAACTTTTATGAATCAAAGCATCTTTTCTAATTCGAAACAAAACGCGAGACGCGGTATGTCATCACGGGATTACTCATTGGGGAGACACATTCAGTGTCTACAGAAGCCCCCACTTTGACTGAGTCTGAAGAGACGATATCTCGTAAGACGAAAGTCAAAGTATTCGATTCGGGACGGAGAGCAACTCAAGACGTCTGCGACCCTGATTACCTGTACGCCATGTACCTGCAAACAAAGTTGTAGTTTTACCTGTTACCGCGCCCCTATGCGGTGTTTGCCCTCGGAAGCGCCTGGATCCTCGGTGGTTTCTCCCTACGGCTGACCTTGGCTTTTTGGGAGATTGTGATGTGGTATGCGGAATTTCTGGTGGCGGGAGAAAAATTCCAAATACCCGAAGAATGCGCGGAACTTCTTGAGGGAGAAGATTCCAAAAACCCGAAGATGTGCTGACGGAAATTCTTTTGTGCGGACGAGAAATTTCCAAGACCCGGAGTGCTGTGCTGACGGAACTTCTGTAGCGGGAGAAGATTCCAAGACCCGAAGATGTTGCTGACGAACTTCTGGTTAGGCCGGAGAAGATTCCAAGGACCCGGAAAGTGTGTTTGCTTGAGATTTCTGTAGCAGGGAGGAAATCGTAGACCCGAAAGATGCTTTGTGTGGACTTTCTGAGCGTGAGAAATGTGAGACCCGAGAAGATGGCTTGTGCTGGACTTCTTTGTAGCGGGAGAAATCATAGACCGAAATTGTGTTGCTGGATTTCTGTAGGGGAGAAATCGTAGACCCGAAGATGTTTGTGCTGATTTCTGTAGCGGGAGAATCGTAGCCCGAAGTTGCATATATGGATTCTTGCGGGAGAAATTTCCAAAACCCGAAGTGTGCAAAGGAGCTGTTGTGTGAAGAAGCCCCCACTTTGACTGAGTCTGAAGAGACGAAAATCTCTAAGACGACAGTCAAAGTATTTGATTTGGGACGGGAGTAATGCAAGTTCCGTCGAAAACGCCTCGTTCCTTCGGAAAGTTCCCCTACGGCTGACCTTGGCTTTCGGGGAAAGTTGTGTGTAGCAATAATCGCGTTATTTTTTATAGCGATGAATGCCGTATAGCATGTGAGTGATGATATGAATTCCTTCGGAAACGCCTCGTTCCTCAGAAATCTTCCCTACGGCTGACCTTGGCTTTTCGGGAAGAATGTGCGTGTAGCAAACGATCGCGTAATTTTTATAGCGATGAATGCCGTATAGGCGTGTGCAGGCAAATGCATGTAAGATGGGCCCTACCCTCGTGTTTGAGGTGGTGCAATGTGCGATGTGCGAATGTGTAATGTGTAATGTGCAATGTGTTTGCTGCAATGTGCAAAGGTGTTTTGTGCAGGAGCATATGCATGATGATGTACTTGTATGCTCAATGTATGATGATGTTATGAAGCGCTGCGTAATGCAACTATTCTTAGATCTAATGCATGAAATGACCAGGAAATGACTAACGGCTTAAGATGCTTTTAGATTGCGGGACGGTAGCCCGTCTCAAGCCCCCATTCGAGCAAAGTGATGCTTGTGATTGCATTTGAGGCCCCCAACCCATGGGTTTTGGGTGTGTGGGAATGGCTTAGTTTGTGGTGTTGATGTTGGTTTATGGGTGAGCCCCCCAGACTTGATGAGCTTTCGAGGTTAGGGCAATGGTTGACTGGAAGGCAAGTGAAATGTTTGCTGAGTCATGGTTTTGGCTTAGCTTTTTTGTATTGGTGGTAATGGTGAGGGATTGATTTTGATTGCCCAAATCAGTAACTTGAGCTGAATGCTGCATGAGGAGAGAGGGAATGAGGATGTGATTTTGATTTGCCCAAATCAGTAACTTGAGCTGAATGCTGCATGTGGAGGAAATGCTTACGATGCGATGCTTTGAGGAGGATGCCTGATGATGTGCAGAGTGATAGCCTAAGGATGAGTTGAGGAGAGACCCTGAAGGTGTATGAAAGAATAGGCTAAAGGTTCAAGAAATACAAGGCTAAGATTTGTGACTAAGGGTAAGTAAACGGGGAATTATCTGGTTGGCTAGATGATGTAGTTTCAAGCTTCGAGTCTATGTCGGGTTCTACACTAGGAATTGTGCTCCTTACTTTAAGGGAATCAAACCATATGATGGACCTCAGAATTGGATTATTGGGTCGGACCTCGGAAGAGGCTTCCTACGTATCCTTACGGAATCAGACCTCGTAGTTCTCGTTGAATGATTTGGACAATGCCTCGTGTGAGAGGCTTTTGTGGGTTGTAATGTGAGTGTGGTTTGAGGGTTTGAAAAAGGCTTGTCATGATCACGAAGTGACCCACGGTGCGCAGTGTGTGTTTTTAGACTTTTTGCTTTGGGCTTGATTTGCATTGGATTTTGGAATTGATTTGCATTTGTCAGATGACTGGCGCTGAACTTTGATTTTTTGCTTTTTTGCTTTTTGCCCATTTTTTCTTCTTTTTTTTTCTTTTGCACGTGTCTTTTCCTACGCACCGTTTGGTCCAAAGGGTTAAGTAGATGTGGGTATGAAGATGAGTAGGCTGAATGACAGTGTTTATGGCTCAAGGGGTTGCAAGGGAGTTTTTGATTTTGATTGATGAAAGGGAAATGGGGGAAGAGGTTGTTTTGTGGAGCTATGAAAAGGAAGGCCTCTCTGTGCAATGTCCATTGAATGTGAGGTCGATCATTACATGTTTGATTCCATTAAAGTTAGAAGCACAAACTATATGGAGGCTAAAGAAATAGAAAAAAAGAAACTTTTTATTATGTCAAAAGAGTTTATTACATTGAGGCTGATTGCAGGAATTTGATCCTAAACCTAATACGATAGACTCGAAATGGAAAAAGAAAAAAGATACATAGTCTAGGGAAAGGGACCTCTCCGACTCGATCCTAAAGCTAAGACTCATAGAAGATCATTCTCTATGTCCACTCCAAGTGTCATAGACCTTTGCGAATGTGGTAGGCCTCGATACTTGAGATGATCTTTGTATTTCTGGCTGTGAGGTTAGAAAATGAAGGGTCTTGACCATCTCTCTTCAGTGGATGCGGAGGACTAGCGTGCAGCAACTCCTTTCCACCTAGTCAAGATAGGTAGTGAACCCCTCGTTCTCTCGCCTGGTTAAGGATTTCAAGCTCTCGGAAGGATTTTTGGTCTGCATGTTACCCTTGTATCTTGCCATGAATGCGTGGACGAGTCTTCCCAAGTGGCTGTCTCTTCATGGAAGCGAAAAAGAACCATTTCTGACATATCGGTTCCAGGGAAAGGGGAAAGACCGTTTGGAAACAAGGCAGGGGTCAATTCCCTTTAAGTGCCATGGTGGTCTTAAATCCTCTTTATATGGAATCGAGGTGTCATCAGTTGGCTTGAACTTGGGCACGTTCTTTTGGTTGAGAAAATCCTTGTGGCAGTTTGGTTGCAAGGTTGGGGTCAGAGGAGGTTGGTCCTGGTTAAGAAGGTGGGGTCGGTGGCTTTTTTGGATTTGCTTTTCAAACAGCTTCCAAGGAGTGTCGAGGTAACTCCTTGATCTTAGCTTTCAACTGTTGAACTTGCTCGCAAGCTTTTGGAGCTTTTCATTGGTTCGGGAGCCATTTTTGTGGTGCTAAGGCTGATGGGTAAAGTGTTTAGTGAAAGGTTGGAGGAAGGTTAGGTTTTGGATTGTGCTGAGGGTGTGGTGTTAGGGCTGTATGAATGATGAAGGTTGGAGGAAGGTTAGGTTTGGATTGGGAGCTGATGGATCAATGAAGGTTAGAGGAAGGTTAGGTTTGGACTGGGCTGAGGGATCAATGAAGGTAGAGGAAGGTTAGGTTTGGACTGGGCTGAGGGCTCAAACTCTTTGGGTCGAGCAAGGGCTTGAGAACGACTTCACCCCTGTTTCAAAAAAAATAAACCCTTAAGTGAACTTCCTTGGTCTTATTTTGAACACATGAATGCAGATGCAAATGCAGTCTAATTCCATGGTCATCTTTCCTAGTATGAATGTTATATGAATGTATGAATGCAAGGCGCCCTTTGTTTTTTGAATTTTTTTTGAATTTTTTTTTTTGAATTTTTTTTTTTGATTTTTTTTTTTGATTTTTTTTTTTTTGAAAGGCACCAAATGTCGTTGAGAATGTATGCAATGTCCTATGTGGTTAGGGTCATGCCTATGTGCGAGCCTGTGTTGGCTGAATGCAAGGTCATCCCTAATGTGAGTCTAAAGTCAACGTCTAAGGTCAAAGTCTGTGCCTACCTAGTAGTCAAGGGTCAGACCTAAGATCAGAGTCTATGTGGACTCTAATGGTCGGGTCAAGACTAGGGTCAAGTCTGTGTGGACTACGGTCACAGCCTAAGGCAGAAGTCAATAAAGTCACTATGGGTTATGAAATGCAGATGTGAACTAGAAGAATGACATGGACTATATGAAAGTGTTGTGTTAAGGTCTAGAACTGATAATGCGCTAGGACCCAATCATGCACATATTACAAGACACGCGACGGGCAAGCCAACTATGGTCAGTCTTAGGTTAAGTCGGAGAGTGTACCACGCCTAAGAGTAGACTTAGTCCAGTTTTCACCACTTGCAATTAGCGATGTATGGCCAAGATACCCCTTTATGCACACGCATCAGTACACGTGCACATACGGCGGGGGCGGGATAGGACTTTCCTTAGCCATGCGATCAATTAACCACATGCAACCAAGTTAGTATCCCCCTTATGGTAGTCTCGAGCATAGAACATGCCCATAGTGAGACCAGGAGCCTATAGCGCGCGACCTTATACGAAAGGTCACATGCAACATGCAAAATCCAAAACGTGATGATGGAATTACGAGACTTTTCAAGTCTGTCCACTTCACCTAACGGTGATTATCCCCAGTGAAGTCGCCAATTGTAGGACGTGGGCCGCGCCCTAGCGTTTTATAGCGGGCGCGCGGCTTGGTCTACATCGAGGTGCTTGTGCGTGGGCTTGAGCCACGGATCCCGCAGTGAGTGCGTTGGGAGTGTTGTCGAGTGGGGAGTCGCCACCGTGCCTAGAAAAGGTTATTCACGGACGCCCGAAACGTTGGTGCCAAACAATGGCCCCACGTCCAATCAAGTAACCAGTCGTGGGTTCGGGAATGGTACGAATAGATCTGTAACCCAATCCGCCCGCATGTAGCGGCCTCTACTCGGTCTCATTGTAATTCATTAAGCACGATTTATTGGATGCACACAACTTACGTTTTTTAGCACCTTAGAAAGCGTCCTAACCTAAAATTACTATGAGTATGTTTCTATTATGCACAGAGGACTACCTAACTAGAATTGTGACCACTTCGTATTAATAGTTAAAACGGTGCCTAAACAGGTTGTCCATAGTTAATCGATTTAAAGTGATTCACATAATCGTCTTTGTTTAGCAACAAATATATATAAAGTTATACAAAATACAATATGCAATAAGATGAAGTGCATAAACTTCGAAGTATATGAACTCATCTTACCCTAAATTGCAAGAAAACAAAAGTTAGTTTGTAAACACATGAACGAATCCTTTGCCTTGAATGCTACATGAAAACAAAAAAATGATTGGTAGTCTTGATAAAAGGCAGTGCAATGGATCTCTCGCCTTCAATTGCTATACAAGAATAAAGAATGTTAGTATTGAAAATGAATAATATTAATGAAATAAAACTAAAAACAATGAAAACCTTGCAAACATTGTGAAAAACCCTTACCATATACATGAAACAAGTTAAAAGTGAGTTTTCTACATTGCTTTATATTAATAAAAACTCAAAACAATGGTTAGTCTATATTAAGAAAGTGAGAAGATTATTGGTGAGTAATCTCAGAATTCACCTTTGTATTCGCTTGTTGATCGAAAGAGAATCGATGCTTTGAACTAAAACGAAAGTATAATGTGTGTTTTGAGTGTTTTGAGTGTTTTAGAGAGAGAGAGAGAGTATGCGTAGCGAAGCATATGAATGTAGTATCCGGACTGAACAAGGCAAGGAGGGTATTTTATGGCACAGAGGCAAGTTTTGGAGCAAAGAAAAACCTGCGTTATAAACGCTGTATATGAAGCGTATATACGCTGCTTCTTCACTGGGTATATACGCTCGTATACAGCGTATATACGCGCTAACCTCTAATTTTTGGCAATTTTCGTATGTCTTTGTATGAAGCGTATATACGCCTCCTGTTTAGCGTATATAGCTCCTGTTGAGCGTGATATTACGCTCATCACTTCGTTATATACGCTCAATGATCTTTGTTATATTTTTGTCCAAAAACCGTCGAAATATTTATGTTCCTCCGTTTTTGATTTCCCTTGACACGCACCTAGACACCTTGGCTCTCCAAGCAAAGGATTTCTAGAAATGTTTTAGAAGGTTCCACGCTGTATTTCCGGAGTATTTTTCTAATTATTCATCGTAATTTTCTGCGTAATTCTGCGTATTTTAAACATTGCCAAATTCACTAGAAAATCATAGAAAAATCATGAAAAATAATTTAAAAATTACCTGGCGGATTCAGAAAAATGGTGACGACATGATGAACACAAAAAGATGAGAATCGCCTTTTGAAAACCTTTGAAAACCCTTTGAAACCTTCTGAAAAAACCGAAAGAAGTATTTTTGCCTTGCCCTTTGACCTTGCTCAATAGTTCCGAGTACGACTCTGCATATTCCCTTGTTATGAATTCAAAGCATCTTTTCTTATTCGATAACAAACGCGAGGACGACGGTCATTTATCACGGATTACTTCATATTGGATTACTCATTTGGGGAGACACATTTTCAGGTGTCTACAGGTTGCTTCAACTGTGGTGAAGCTGGACACAAAATCAAAGATTGTCTAGCATGGAAAAATGACAAGGGATGAAAACGAGAGAGGAAGGTAACTAAAAGAGTCATGCTTGCTGCTTGGGGAGATTCAGACTCAGGTGGTGAAAACGAAGAGGACGAGGCTCTTTTTTGTGTAACTATTATATTGGGAGACGTAGATCACAGACAAACAAGTTTTGGAAAGAAGGTTCACATGTGTCTCATGGCATGAAGCAACTCTTCAAATGAGGAACATGTAACTATCTCTGAAATGTAAGATCAAATGAGGTACTTTGATAGAGATGAGTTATTAAGTTTTATAGATTATCATATAGAACCAAATGTTAAACGTAATGCTTCTTATAAGGCTAGGAAGAAAAAATTAAAAGAAAAAACACGAAGTTTAGACCTAAGTGAATGTCATTCTGCTCAACTTGAACTTATTTCTACAAAACTGAAAGAAAACATTTCAGAGCTTGAAATAAGTTTAGATTAGAAGAATATGGAACTTGAGCTACTAAAACCACAATCAAATTTTACTAGAGAATTTTTTTATCAAAACAATGACAAAGGTTTTAGTAAACTTAAGGATGATGAAACGGAAGGAATAAATTCTGAGTTGCTTAAACAGAAGAGTTTTACTCTAGAACATGCTAGTTTTTATCTAGCTCATAATTATATGATTGATGATGTTGAGGAATTGTTCAAAGAGTATGTGAATATAAAAAAATCTCTTGCTAGCACTACTGGTGCAAATGTTAATGTCGAAGATTTTTGTTTCCATGATGAGGGTAACAACTGTGATATACAATATGAAATATTCAATTTAAAGAAAAATATCAACACTGAAGTTGCCTCTAGTAATTAAGATGTTGATATTGAATCTTTACATTTAGAATATGAAGGTAAAATCTGTGATCTTCAAGTCGGTATATACAAACTACAAAAAGGCAAAAACATTGAGACCACTATTGAACCAGACCTAGAATTGGTTTCAAAACTCAAAGTTGAGTTACATAGGGCAAAATTGGATCTTGCCATTGCTGCAGAATTTAATGAAGTTTAACTTAACAAACTTGAAACCAAGGAGCATGATCTGAGTGATTGCCTAAGACAAATGAACAGGTTGCTTGATGCTCAAAGTACTCCAAATATCCTACTTCTCAATCTTGAAATTCTCAGGGGTTTGGATTAGGGTATACTGGTTCTGGCACCCAACAACCACAAAAGTTAGGTAGAGATGGTGCTTGGATTTCTGAATTCATGCAAGGTAAGTACGTGTTTGTAAAGGACATGCAGGTTTGCACCTATTGTGGTAAGAATGGACATATGATTAATTTATGTTGGACTAAGCAAAAACTTGATAAAAGAAATCAGTCACATGTTCAAAAGGTTAAATGTCCTAAAGGTCAGACACAATATAGGTCCAAAAAGGAAAAACATGATAAAATCAAAGGGACAAGTGTGAAACAAATCTGGGTAAGAAATGGCAGAGTCAAACCAGTTCCAATGAACAAGGAACCCAAGAAGATATGGGTTCCTAAGACAAAACCTTGATTTGTTTGTGCAGGTTAGAGTGAAAGGAAACTTATACCAGTATTTGGATAGTGGTTGCTCAAGACAAATGACTGGTGATAAAAGTTAATTTCTTTCACTCGTAGACTATGAAGGAGGAAGTGTCACCTTCAGAGATAATAGAAAAGGTTTGATCAAAGGTATAGGTAAGTTTGGTAAGACACTCTCTCAAGCAATAGATAATGTTTACTTCATTGAAGGTTTGAAACACAACCTCTTGAGCAATTCCCAATTGTGTGACAAAAGAAACCATGTTGAATATTAAACCAATCTTTGTCACATAGTGAACACTGAAACAAAAGAACTGGTCTATAAGGGGTTCAGGCACAATAATGTTTACATAACATTTTTGAGTCAGATTCCTAAGACCAGTGCTACTTCTCTCAGTGTTATTGAAGATGACCATTGGTTGTGGCATAAGAGGCTTGGACATGTAAGTTTTTCTCTGTTAAATAAATTGCAATTTGAAGATTTGGTTACAGGTTTATCTAACATCAAATTTGCTGCAGATCATATTTGTCATGAATGTGCAAAATGTAAACATGTCAAGTCATCTTTCCATAGAAAGAAGTTTGTAAGCACTACTAAACCATTCGAACTTTTACACATGGATTTGTGTGGTCCCATGCGTGTGCAAGGTAGAAATGGTCATATTTATGTGTTTGTTTTAGTTGATGATTATTCTCATTATACTTGGAGAGTTTTTCTAAAATTTAAAAATGAAACTTTTGAGGAATTTGAAATCCAAGTAAAACAAGTCCAAAACAAGATTAATCATTAACTGGTCTCTATCCATTCTGATCATGGTTCCGAATTTGACAATGTCAATTTTGTAACCTACTGCAATGATCATGGTGTAAGTCACAACTTTTCAGCTCCCAAAACTTCACAACAAAATGGAATAGTTGAGAGGAAAAATCGCACTCTATAAAAACTGGGAAGAACTATGCTTCTAGAGAGTGGTTTACCTCGAAAATTCTGGGCTGAAGTTGTGAGTACTGCATGCTATATTTTGAATAGGGTAATGTTGAGACCACTGCTGAAGAAAACTCCTTATGAACTTCTTAGGGGAAGAAAACCAGACATTACACATTTACGGGTTTTTGTGTGCAAATGATTTGTACACAATAATGGTAAATCTAGTTTGGATAAGTTTGACCCAAGGAGTGATGAGGCTATTTTCGTTGGATACTCTGCACACAACAAGGCTTACAAAGCGTTCAATAAAAGAACCTCGTGTATTGAAGAAAGTATCCATGTTCTATTTGATGAGACTAACATGTTTAGCAAGCATGTGCAGGTTGATAATGCTGATGAGTTTGAGAAAGGTATGTTGAACTTCACAGGAGCTGAGGAAGGAATTATTGCTGAACCAGACTCACGACACAACTCTCTTAGAGAGGAAGAGTCTGGTACTACACAAAATCAAGTAGCTCAAGAGGTAAGGGAAGAAGAAAGTGACTCAAAGACTCATCCACATGAAGATGATGCAGCTGAGATCACTAGAGGAACTGGTTCACCCATTCAAAATGAAAATGACATAGGGGGAACAAGTACCAGACCAGGTTCAACATTCGAAAGGACAAATGTACACCTTGATACAAACAAATCTTTTAAGTATAAGTCCTCTAACATCACCGATCTTATTATTAGTGATATTAACAAAGGGGTGCAGACTAGGAACTCTACTTTACATAACTTTTGTGCATTCTATTCCTTCCTTACAAATGTTGAACTAACTGACTATAACATGTCTCTAACAGATCCAGATTGGGTTTTAGCTATGCAAGATGAACTCAATCAGTTTGAAAGAAATCAAGTTTGGCATCTTGAACCCAGGAAGGATCACATGTCTGTTATTGGAACCAAATGGGTATTCAGAAACAAATTGGATAACTCAGGTGTTATAGTCAGAAATAAAGCTAGGATAGTTGTTCAAGGGTTTAATCAATAAGAAGGAATTGATTGTGATGAAACCTTTGCTCCAGTTGCCTGCCTTGAAGCAATCATGATTTTAATTGTATTTGCAGCTCACATGAACTTCAAGGTCGTTCAAATGGATGTTAAGACAGCCTTTCTTAATTGCTATTTGAAAGAAGATGTTTATGTGGAGCAACCCCCTGGCTTTGAGGATAGTGACTTGCCAAAACATGTTTTCAAACTTGATAAAGCTCTTTATGGTCTCAAYCAAGCTCCTAAAGCTTGGTATGAGAGACTTTCCAGCTTTCTTTTAGAAAATGGATATAAGAGGTTCGGTTGACAAGCCACTATTCTTAAAAGACAAGGGAACTGATCTGTTAGTGGTTTTGATATATGTTTATGGTCTACAGGATAGCAAATCATATGAAACACCTATTACAACTTCTACAAAACTGAGCCTTGATGAGAAGAGAAAGGATGTTGAGGGTAAGCTGTACAGACGTATGATTGGCTCATTACTATACTTGACAACAAGTAGGCCAGATATAGTATTTTCAGTAGGGTTGTGTGCTAGATTTCAAAGCAACCCTAAGGAATCTCACCTAAAGGCTGTCAAGAGGATTCTGAGGTACCTGAATGGTACTGATGATCTATGTCTGTGGTATCCAAAAGGAAGCAGTATGAACCTAATTGGATACACAGATGCTGACTTTGCTGGTTTTATCGTGGACAAGAAGAGCACTTCTAGAATGGCCCATTTCTTAAGTTTTTATCTCATCTCATTGGGATCTAAGAAACAAAATTCTGTGGCTTTATCTACAACCGAGTCTGAGTACATTGCAGCTGCTATGTGTTGTGCTCAGCTCCTGTGGATAAAGTCACACCTAAAGGAATTTGGGGTCTGTTTCGGAAGTGTCCCATTTTATGTGACAACACAAGTGCCATCAATATTTCAAAAAATCCTGTCCAACACTCTAAAAACCAAGCATATTGAGATTAGACATCATTTTCTAAGGGACAATGTTGAAAAAGGTAATGTTGAGCTAGAATTTTAGAGGTCTAGCTGACATATTTACCAAAACTTTGAGCATAGAAGTGTTCATAAAGCTTCATACCTTGCTGGATGGTATGATTGAAATTAGATAATGAGCTCTTAGGTCTTGACTTGCCTCCTTTGGCTAGTCAAAATGCTATCTTCCTTGTATATATATTTTTGTTGTTTCTTTTTTTCTTTTGTTATTTAGGGCTCACAAAGTTCTTATGTGATGTTGAACTGATCAATCAAATACTCATACTCATGGTACATTAGCATAAGTCCTGAAAAGAATATGTTTGCACAGAATAGTTACAGACCACATGGGAACCAGGTTCTTGAGGCGGTATATTTTTCAATATTTTATTCTAATTTCAACTGATTTCAAATTTGGAATTAATTGCAACGATGGTTGTAATTATGGCAATTGTCACTTTGTAAGAACAGATAATTGTTCAAATTTCTTGCGAAATATCCGTTGGTTTCCAATGTTTCCTTAATATATATATATTTTCTTGTATATATATATCTATATATATCTTGTATGTGCTCAAAATATTTTCTTCTTCATTTGATAAAAAACTTTCCATTTTTATTTTTCTCACCTGCGGTTATATATATTTTTCCTCGCCAATTCTAATTGTGCTTACTTTGTGTTCTTTTCTCTCTGAATTCTTGAGACATAAACTGCTCAGGTGTTCTGTTCTATTCTTTTTGCTCAAATCAGAGTCACAATTCAATCTCATCATGTCTAAGAAAAAAGTGCTAGGTTAGTGGAGAAGGAAGTAACCGAATCTCCAGAAATCGAGACCAAAATCAAAGAGTCTGAGAAAGTAATTGAGACGGTTCTGAAGGAAATTATGGAAGAAAGTATTGAGGAAGAGGAAGAGGAGACTCTCATCAGGTGAAATTCAAAGAAGGCAGCAATCAGCAAAATCACCACTCCAAAATCCACCACAAAAACCACCACCAGTAAAATTACAACTCCTAAAGCCACCTCCAAAACTGTCAAAACCAGAACTCCTAAACCCACAAAAACCACCACTCCCAAAAAAGCCTATCTCACCCATACAAAAGAGTACTACACCTGAACCGATGGAGCACTCTATACTGGAGGAATCAGAGAAGGAGGAAGAAGTTGAAGAGAAGGAGTCTAAATTGATTACCGAATCTAAATCGGTTGAATCAGAGGTTAAAGAAGAAGTTGAGAAGGAGGATGTGCTTGGTGCAATGAGGAAAGAAATGAAGGCCAAAAAGGTCGCGTCTAAGAAACCACCAACAAAGCGGTTAAGGTGGTTCAGAAAGAAGTTGTGAAGGAAGTACGCAAAACCACCACCACAAAACAACCAGCCAAAACCACCACAAAATCCAAAATCCAAAACCCCAAAACCCAAGACCACTCCTAAACCAGTGGAGAAGAAGAAGGAAAAAAAGGGTGTTGCTGTTTAAGGGGAAACTGATGTAGGTTTGTGTTCAGAGGATCAAACTACTGCAAGCAAAGTTGTATGAGTCAAGACGATTGCTTGGAAGGGTGTTGATGCTTCCAAAGGCAAAGAAGTAAAGGCAGGACCACAACCAGACCAGTCCCTTGAGGACAAGAAGAGAAAGCAATCTGCACTAACCATTGTTGAGGGCCTATAGCCCAAGAAAAGTAAGTCTATTTGTCCTCAACCTCTGTATGATCTCTTTGATAGGCAAATTCTAGTTGGTTTCTTTATTGCTAAAAGTTGGGTAGAACATAAGTTCTTCCATGACATTAGAGATGCCCTAGATTTCCAAAAATGGTATGTGTTGTTTGCTAAAGAATTGGATGTGTTTATGCCTTTGGTTGAAGAATTTTATGCACACCTGCACATTAAGGATAATGGATCCTATTTTGCCTTTGTTAAGAAATTCCTATAAACCTATCTGAGAAGAAATTGGCTGAAATTCTTAAGGATCCTACTAAGGTTCTTAATGTGTATTCTCGTGAAAATTGGCCAAGTGTTAAAGGAGTCACAACAGAAAAGATTGTTCAATGGTCCACCTGACCCTAAGCAGCGTACACCATCGGTCATCTCAGGGAACCAATTATGAGGATATTTCACACAGTAGCCTTAAAAATTTTGTTTCCTAAAGCACAAGGTCGTATGTATGTATGATCGATGGATAGTGTTCTTATATACTGTCTCCTGGAACACATTCCAGTCAATCTCCCTGGTATGATTCTTTGACATATGATGTGCTATGTTGAGAAGGCAAAATATACTCTGCCTAATGGTGGCTAGCTGACCTTAGTGTTCAATCACTATAAGATTCCCATGCTGGGTGATTATGGAACAATGTCCCATCTCACCAATCAGATTATAGGTCAGAAAGGCTTGAGCTATGCAGGTGGGGGTTTGAAGATGACGCATGATGTTAAGGGAGTGAAGCAGGTGCATGGACCAGTATCGAATCAGTTCAGGCAACTTATGCCTTGGTAAAGCAATTGAATGACCAGAACACTATGATGCAATATATGATCAACAGTGTCACTCAACTCTGTACTGCTCTTCAAGAATCCTATAGAAGGGTTGAGGTTCGCCTTGACCAAGCAGGTATTCCAGGTCAGGAGGATTCTACTGAGAAGAAAGAGTCTTCCCATGCTGGTGAGTATGATGAAGATCTGGTTTCTGAGAATGAGGAAGAAGATGATGCTTCAGAGGACCTCCAGGAGGAGGATGATGATGCTGAGACTGAAAATGACTCTAGAGCCGATTAAAATTGCCTCTTTTCTTATTCTATTGCTGCTAACCCCTATTATTTTTAAACAGCTCTATCACTGGTTTCCCCTCTCCCAAATTACAAAACATTATTCTATGTAATTTGGTTTCCTACTGGTCTGTAATAACTATCTAAATAGGACTATTACTTTTACTATTGTTTGCAGGAACATTTGGTAGCATCAGCATCTCAGAATATTGTTTAAGCTGCCTATATTTGCTATGACTTTAATATAATTAGTAGTTTCCACTACTTGTTGTATTTCTGTTTTGTTAAGTTTTTTGTTCCTTGGATTCTTTTGATGATGCCAAAAGGGGGAAAGCATGTGAAGTTTTGATCTATTTCCACCTATATTAAGGGGAAGAAGGTCATTTGAGTTTTAATGTGTGTGTATTACAGCAACTAGAGTAAGGTTAAAGGCCTTGTTAGCGGTGACAGACCATTCAGGTCTGGAAGTAAGTGTAATCCACACACTTTACTTCTGTTCGTCCTAATGGCTTGGAAACAAGTTTTAACTAACTGATGTTCTTATTGCGGATGCATGTTTAAGTCTAAAGAGCTCTGAGTCTAATTATTATCTACTCTTTGTACTTAGTAACTCTTTCTTAAACCATTATCAATTAGTTGTGAACTGGTCCACTTGTATATTATGGTTACTCTGCAGGAATAGTACGAGACCAGTTCCTTGGGTTTTGAAAAGAACTTAAACTTTTGAAAAAGTTCCCAAACTTAATTATGTCTTTTGTAGGGGGAACTTCATGGTTTGTCATCATCAAAAAGGGGGAATTTGTTAAGTTCCTACCTTGAGTTTTAAATGATGAACTAAAATAGATATGCAAGTTCTATTTGCATGTGTAGATAAAAGACTCAAGTTCGAAGATTGTAAAGATGACGCTCATG
Organism: Bassia scoparia; assembly: GCA_008642245.1. Taxonomy (NCBI): domain Eukaryota; kingdom Viridiplantae; phylum Streptophyta; class Magnoliopsida; order Caryophyllales; family Amaranthaceae; genus Bassia; species Bassia scoparia. The sequence goes on from SNQN01001301.1 coordinate 91,927, forward strand.
AAGCTACATCTCGAAGATTGCATGAAGACCAAGCCTTCAAGAGTTATATATTTAGGTCTTAGTTGCAATGTAAGTAATGTTGGATTGATAAAATGCATTATAAAGGTCAGTATTAAAGAGTTGAGCAAGTTGGATATAACAAGTAATCTTGGTTGCTTGTTATAGACAACTTTAAGTAAATTGATTTCACTAGAACAGTTCTACACCAGTCCTCTGAAGATTACTTCCTAACATTTGTCTTTTTGGAAAGTTTATTTCCACGTAAAGTTGATTTTGAAAATAAACGGATGGAAGGGTTTTTGTGTGGGAAAGTCTCTTATGTATGGAAAGTATATTGTTGAGTTTATAAGCTGATTTTATTTGCTTGCAAATAAAATCTGTAGAATATATTTTTCCGTGAAATATTATTTTATTTCTAAGGAAATTATATTTTTATGATCTCATGCAATATATACTTACCAAAGGCTTACTTAAGAAGAGTTTCTACACACAAACCTTTACACTTTTGCACGAGTGAAAAACTGAATATCATAGTTGCAAAAGCTCTCTCTTGAGATCGACCTAGCATTAATCCATCACTACATTTAGGTTTGAATTTACTCTCATTCAAATCAAGAATTAAGGCTATTTTGTATTTGAGAGACAAAGAGTTGTCAAGTAAGCAGATTAAGAATTTAATTTGCCGGTAACTTGGTCGGGGATCAAGTTCATTTTGAATTACCATAGTTGGTGATTGGGTTGAACTTCCATAGGTGGAAGTAGAGGATCTGGTGCATATTCAGATCATTTGCATTCTTTTCTCAATCAGAGGTGATTAATAAAAGAGTGAGTGAGTGGAGGACGTAGACTTATTAAAAGTCGAAACTCGTTAAATCTTGGTGTTGTTATTTTCATGCATTTACTTTCCGCTGCTTGAGAACTGGTTCTTAACTGGTTTTAATTGCTTGAGAACTGGTTCTTAACTGGTTTCATACACAATTCACCCCCCCCCCTCTTGAGTACAATTTGTACTTTCAAATTTAAGGGTGGGTCGGTTTGCTTGCTATCATTGAATTCTTACTTTTGCATATAGTGAGTATGTCTGGAGTTGTGTGTTTAAATTCGAAATGAGTAAAGGAAATCGCCACCGCACATCTGTTGAAAAGTTGCGGAACCCGTTATAAGCCTTGCCTATAATTGCATAAAGCAAGGCGAAGGACTCCATGTCTGGTAGTGAACCAAAGGTCTGGATTAAGGGACATAGGTAAGGGTGAAGTAGTGCATAACACCCCCCCTGCACTCATCTAGCGGCCTCTACTCGGTTATTGTGAGTTCATTGTCCGAAAGACAACAACAAACAGTTTTTCATTTTAAACCCTAAGAATGAAATATTACTAGGTGGATTGTTTAACAGAATACTATGCAAATAGTGTCTAGTTTGTTGTGGCATGTTTTTTTAATTCTGTATTCCAGGAGCCTAATGCCGGTTTTCCATAGTTATCTTATTAGGCGTAAAACACGAAATTTGCAGGTCTTTGTTAAATATTGTATCTGTAAGACAAGCTTGCAAGCACTCGTACGAGGAATTTAAGGTTATGCCTTATGGTTGCTTTTAATTTGAATTGTCAAATTGTTTGTTAATCAATATTACATGCAAATTACATAGAAAGTCGAATTTCTAAACAAGCATGCAAAAGGGGGTTTACAATTGAGACGTTGGCTTCAAACCTACCTCTCAACATGAGTCGAAGACAAAGGACGCAGCTTCGGACCCTTAGGAACCCTTGTCGAACAATTAGAACCCTATAAAACTTCCTAGATCTATTGCAAAAGAACCTTTGAATGTGTTTTAATGTGTTTGAATTGTGTTTGAATGTGTTAGAGTGTGTTTGTGAGAGAGAATAAGAGAGAGCGAGAGTTGTACGAGTGAGAGAGTGTGCGTCCAAAGAGATATTAGTCGTGAAATGAATAGGGAGGCTCCCTATTTATAGGCAAGTGTAGAAATCAGCCAAAACAGGCAATTTTTGGGCGCAATTACGCCCAAAATTAGGCGTAATAGCGCCCAAAACTGGGCACAATTGCGCCCAGTATCAACCTGGATTTCGGTCGATTTTCCTTGCCTCGAAAAGTGTGATTGCGATGATATAATATCGTAATATAATCATACGTGATTTTACATGATTACGATCTGATATTATTGCGATAGTCGAGATTGCTTTACCTCGAATAGCGAGATTGTAATTAAATTATATCGTAATATAATCGTATAAAATATATACGTGATTTTATACGATTATAGTTGATTATTGCGATTGTGGCTGATATTAGCATGATGCTTGGGATATTCGGCTTCCTCGGAGCACGTGTCTCGAGGCGAAATATCCCGAGATGGCCCGCTCTGCTTGATTTTGCCTTTATGCTTAAGAAATTCATAAATATTAAACCATAAATCGAAAAATTATGCAAAAAATATGGCAAAAATTCCATGTGAAAAATAGCGTGTTGTTCTAAAATTGTGTGAATTTTGGAATTGTTTTCGTAATTTAATTAATTATCGCAAAATTAATCAAATTGCTGAAAATTGCCAAAAATACTTAGAAAAATTCAGAACAATTCCAAAAAAATCTAAAAAAAAGTTTAAAAATAAGTTAAATTATTTGAAGATTAAAACTTATTTTTTGCGGTGCTAAATACCTAGAAGAGGTGTCCGGTGCTTGGGAATCAACCTTTTTTTATGGCGTGTCAGGGTCCTAGCTCTCTCGATTTGACTTGTGTGTTGCGAGGGGTGTCTTATCATTGGCTGTTTTGGGCTAGGCACAAAGGTATGCATCTACACTATCAATTACTCGTATGAGTGCTTGCATGCTTGTCAATCACCCTTAATATGCTTTAAAAAAGACCTGATAGTAATTTCATATACTCCAATAATACGGAATTAACAACGCATGTCACAACAAACTAGACACACTACTTGCATAGATTTCTCTTAAACAACCCAGTAATTAATTTGCATGCTTAAGGTTAAAACGAAAATATGTTTGTTGTCGTGTTTTGGAAAATGAACTCGCAATGACCAGACATTATAGTCTGTCTCCCTGCTTTATGCAATTATAGGCAAGGCTTAAACTCGGTTCCGCAGCTTCCTGAAACAAGTGTGGTGGCGACTTTCTCTAGTCATTACGAGTATAATACACAAAACTCCAAGCATACTCACAATATGCAAAAGCAAGAATTTAATTCTTGCAAAACCAAAGTCATCGCCCAAACTGTACCCCCAGAGGTAAAGGGACCGGACCTAGTCCGGCCTGGTGACACCTAGCGCGCGTACAAGTGGCGACTTCCTCAACTCATTTTCGAGTATAATTCACACAACTCCACACATACTCACACTATGCAAAAGAAAGAATTCAATTATAGCAAAACAAACTCATCGCCACAATTGTATCCTTCGAGGTAGAGGGACCGGACTCAGTCTAGCGCGGTGATGCCCTGACACCCGTACACTAAGCTATGGCATAAGAGGCTTGGTCATATGGGCGAGCGTGGTATGCACATATTATCCAAATTTGGTCTTCTTGGTGGATAGAAGGTGAAGAACCTTCAGTTTTTTGAATATTGTGTTTTTGTTAAGCAAACATCGATCATGCCAAATTCGGCAAAGGGTTGCATCATACCAAAGCCACTTTGGACGACATTCATTTTAAATGTTGGGCTCGTGTTGAGGGTATTGGGGGATATTAATATTTTGTTATTTTTATTGATGATTTCTCCTAGTACACATGGCTTTATGCTCTAAAGCATAAAGGAGTGGCTTTTAACACTTTCAAGGATTGGAAAGTGTTAGAGGAAAATGAGATTGGCAAGAAGGTAAGCCATCTCTAAACGTATAATGGTCTTGAGTTTGTTTGTGATTTTAACAATGATCTTTGCAAGGGAAAAGGGATTGTAAGACATTGTACCGTTAGGAAAACACCACAACTGAATGGTGTTATACAGAGAATTAAAAGGACACTACTTAAAAGAACTTATTGTATGGGTTTTAATGCAGGTTTGACTAGGAAATATTGACCGAAAGCCATGAAAACGGCTTGCTACTAGATTAATGGGTGCTCCTCATACAGGTATTGATAATAAGATACCTTGTGACAATAGTCGAGGAGAAGTGTTGATTATTCGTTTATTATCATGTAAATGATGGTAATCTAGAACTAGGAGCCAAGATGGGTTGTTTAATGGGATAGCGAGTAGATGTAAAGGGATATGGAATTTGATCCTCTTTAGAGAGTCTCATTGTAACTAGTGGAGATGTAACCTTTGATGAAAATATTATATTTATATCTGTTGATAAATCTGCTAAGACCAATGAGATAGCGAGCACAATTCGTGATGATGACCTTAAAAAAGAGTCATTATCTATTCCTAAGGATAGTACATAAACTTAAGTGCAGTAGAGTCCGGTGGTTGCTAGTTAGATTTATTATTAACTTGTTGGTACTGATACAAGTGATTCGAATATTGATCATATTGCAAATGTTGGTTCTAAAAGACCAAGAAAGAAGTTGTAGAGAATAATTGAGGAGATAAAGGGATGTCATGTTCCTAGTCAAAATTGTTAAGTACAGAAGTTGGTGGCTTATTTGTTGCATGATGTAGATGATATTGAGACAATTGAGCCAATTTCTTGCAAGGAAGCAGATTCTAATGTGACTCATGGTAATGGTGGGTTTCTATGAGTGAAGAGGTGGAGTCTATAAATAACAACAAGACAAGGGAAATTATGATGCTATCAAAGGATCGTAGGTTGATCATGATTGGGTGCATGTGGGTTTTCAAGAGGAAAGATGGCACTTTAGAAGGGGAACCAATTAGGTACATGGCTTAACTCGTTTATAGGGGTTCAAGGTAGTAAGAAAGAGTGGATTATAATGAGATATTCTAACCTGTGGTTTGACATAATTCTATTCGGGAGATACTAGCAATATTGGCATATTATTATGTTGAACTTTAGCAAAAGGATGTTAAGCTCACATTCTTACATGTGAGAGCTTGGGGAGGATATCTACATGAGTCAACCTGAAGGGTTCATTGCCTTCGGGAAGGAGACCTATGCATGTCATTTGAAGAAGTCCATGTACAAGATTAAAAAGTCACCTAGAAAATGGTGCAAGCAATTTCAAAGTTTCATGGTGGAGCATCACTACAAAAAAAGTACTTATGATTGTTGTGTTTACCACGGTAAGGTGGAGGATGGTTCGTATATTTATGTATTATTGTATGTTGAATACATGATTATAGCAACTAAGGAAATGTCGAATGTGTGCAACTTAAAGGACCTTTTGAGCTACGAGTTTGACATGAAGAACTTGCGAGCAGCCCGTAATATTTTGGGGATGGAGTTAGATAGAGATTGCGCCAAGAAGTTGTTTCTTTCACAAAAGAACTACATAAGGAGAATTCTTGATAGGGTTGGTATGAAAATTTCAAAATCTACCAATACTCAGCTCCTATTGCTTCAAGCACTTGTATTTCTATGTATACTCCTAAATTTGATAATGATAAGGAGTACATATCTAGTATTCCGAATTCTAGAGCAATTAGTAGTCTCTTGTATGTCATGGTTTGCACGCACTAGGCTTGATATTTCACACATTATTAGTAAGTTTATGACTCAACCTAAGAAGGAGCATTGGAAATGTGTAAAGTTAATTTTTTCGCTAATTGGTTGGAATCTTTGGTTACGTTATCTATAACGAAAGCGAAATTTATTGCATTGACTACCACATCGAAATAGGGTATATGGTCATGGGGTCTTGTTAGTTATTTAGGCATTCATCTTGATCAAGCTACGATCTATTGTGATAGTTTCAGTGTTATTCGTCTTAATAAGGATCAAGTACAGCATGATAGAACTAAACGTATTGATGTACGTTATCATTTCTTTATGAATGAGAAGCGTATTGTGGAGAAGAAGGTTGGTATTGTTGATAACCCAACAGGTATCTTCACCAAGACGGTTGTAGTTCGCGAGTTTAAACATTTCTCGGACTTGTTGAATATTGATAGCCATGTTTGAGACCCTAAGGGGTTATGCCTCAATGTGGTTGTCGGGTAATGGCAGAACCTGACCGTGTCTAGCATTTGTTAAAGGCCAAGGTTTTTGGTGATCCGCGTTTTTTCTCTTTTGATACCACTTCTTGAAAGATAATAAAGAGAATATGTTACGCTCTAATGTGCTCTTGTATATGACTCGGTGTAGGATTTTGTGCTTTAAGTGATTTCTCCCAAAACTAAACTCCAATTTTGATAAATGAGAGAGTTAAATGGAATCTGGACGAGTAAGTGTATATACAAGCTTTGGATACATAACCCTAGTTTCCATAAAACACACAAATTTTATCAACAAGATATTATGTGATTTATGGAAAGTATTTATCTAAATCGATTTTGTCAAGGAACAAGATTGAATAACATAAATACCCTTATTATTATGGTACCCAAAACATATATACTTATTTTACCCAAATGCTTAGAGTATTTTACAAAAAAAAACTTTGAAGAAATATTTTACGAAAAATCATTTCAAAACAAGCAGCCAAGATATTCCAAGTAGTGAACCTGGTTCCTCAAACTTGGTTCCCTACTATGAGTATGTTATGAATCCTATTCCACGCTTTGTGCCAAAATTCATAATGTAGCTCATCACACTTATAAGCACTTACAATTCCCAAACATACAAATCATACTACGGAACACATTACATGAAAATCCTATTAAAACCATGTAGGTGATTTTTGATACTGAAAACTTTAGAACATGTTATGTAGACACTCTTGGAGGTTGAGTGATTAGTTAGAAGGCCACATTGAAATCTTTGGTTACGTTATCTATAACGAAAGCGGAATATATTGCATTGACTACTGCATCGAAATAGGGTATATGGTCATGGGGTCTTGTTAGTTATTTAGGCATTCATCATGATCATGCTACGGTCTATTGTGATAGTTTCAGTGTTATTCGTCTTAATAAGGATTAAATACATCATGATAGAACTAAACATATTGATCTGCATTATCATTTCTTTATGATTGAGAAGCGTATTATGGAGAAGAAGGTTGGTATTGTTGATAACACAACAGGTATGTTCACCAAGCCAGTTGTAGTTCGCAAGTTTAAACATTTCCTGGACTTGTTGAACATTGATAGCCATGTTTGAGACCCTAAGAGTTATGCTTCAATGTGGTCGTCCAGTAAAGGCCAAACCCGATCGGGTCTAGCATTTGTTGAAGGCCAAGGTTTTTGGTGACTCGCGTACTCAGGCGCGTCTAGTAGCTCAGTTTAGTTTTGATTGATTTCGAACCTGGGCTGGTCCGTTGTTGACCTTTGGGCTTTTGCTTTTATTGTGCTGCGCATCCCCCCAGGTTATTACTATCTAGCATACCTGATTGGGTCCTGTAGGGCTTCGCCCCGCCTTAGGGGGGGCGTGACCTCAGCTTCAGTGTCATGGAATTGAGCCATGGAATCCGCATGTGAATGCGTTGGGGTGTGTTGTCGAATTGAGGGGATCGCCACCGTGCCTATATAGGTTATTCACGGACGCCCGAAACA